>QARZ01039591.1:10185-20233 GCA_013407115.1 Glycine latifolia
AATACGAACGACGTATTAATCTAAATAGTAAAATAAAAATGGAGTCGTTATACACTCAGCCTTAATGTCTCTAGGTTTTCGACATTTAAAACAAATGATTTCATTGCCCCCTTCTCTGTATTTCTTTTTGACTCATGGGTCCTTTCTTCTGGAGGAGTGCTAGAACTTTCCTTTCTTCTTCATCATCTGCTCGAACTTGCTGGACATGAGATCCACATCATTTGTGGAATCTCTATAACTTTTGTCTGAACCATGAGACTCAACCATTTGCAGCAGAGCCACTTCATACGTGTTGAACACTTCAACAAGAAATCAATTCCTTTTGCGTCAGAGCATGTCTATGCAGTAGCACACTTCTTTTGATGGTGATTTACAAATTTTAGAGCTTGGACTTCATTTATTTTTCATAAGATTCGACAAATTATAGGAGAATCTCTCTGTGAAACAAATCTCAAACACAAATTATTAAATAAAGTGTTTAAATGTCATCTTTAATATCCTATCAAATCATTTTCTTAACTTTCTATCATTTGGAAAATCAGACACAGACCTATGAAACATGTTCTGATGGCACATAAGATACAATTTTTAACTTCTATATTAATTTACATCTAATAAAAATAATTAAAAATCTTGATTCGTCATGAGATATAAATTTCTTTTTAAACATGGTCAATTACATATTTAGATATATTCAATTCTATTGTGTAAACAAATTTATTAAATTTTGCCACTGATATTTTATATATGTTTACTTTAATTATATTATATGAATAAAATTTCATTTTTAATAATAAGTATTTTTACTCATAAAATTTGCATATTGAACTTGACCCAGTCTAAAATACTAACATGATTCATAATTTTCAAAATAATATATTAGTTTATGTGATGTGATCTTAGGGGTAAACACACCAATGCAGCGTGAAAAAAACAAAAAAAAAAAAGATTACTGACTCAGACGAACCTCCACTCTATCGATAATATAGAAGTAGAAAGAACCTACCTGTGTCTGTCTGTGTGAGTTGAGAATGGAAGAGGGCGTAAGGAGATGGGTAGTGGACATATCAAAGTGGGACCCGCACCCCTCTCACTTCTCCTTCGCTCTCTCCCTCCTTCCTTCCCACGAGCACTCCTCAGTTACCAGGTTCTCTCTATCCAATTCAATTCATTCTAATAATTTGTTTGTACCACTCTGTTAGATTATACAGGCATATGCACTTTTTATATAAATGCAATGTTTTTCTATCAATTGTAGTGATCAAGTCTTGTGCTCTAAAGACTATGTTTAGGAATTGAGATTTATTCAGAGGTGAAAATGAAGGAGGCGAGAGTCATAAAACTTTAATTTTAATTTGATGACTTCAAAATAAAAAAATAAAATGATAAATTAATGTAAATTTAATTTTGCAGCCTTTTGTTTAATTATATAAATATTATATACGGATTTGTTAACGTACGTTAACTTATTTTTTTTATAGATACAAATGAGGATTGGATCTAGCGGAAGGGTTAGTCCTTCACACGTGGGAAACAGAGTTTCGAATTTTAGACAATGTTGTAATTTAAGAAAATCAAAGTTATTTGCTAACTTACATCTTTAGGAGTATATTAGCAAGTTATACATTGAATGAATTTAAAAAACTATGAAGTTATAATTTGTTAAGCAAATCTCTATTATGTAATTCTCTTAATTTAAAAATATTTTTTTTGCCTTTCCTTCTTTTCTTTTTTCCCTTCAAACCTCATTTCCAAATGTACCCAGAAGAATCTGTTTCCTAACTTGTAGGGAAAAAAATTGTTGTTTTTCACCTGTATACCATGATGACGTTTTGGCACTCACTTGAAGTAAACCCAAGTGGTTTTGACTTTTGAGATAGCTTCTTGTTCAGTTCAGAAACTTATAAAATGGTTTTTGATGGATCCTTTGACTGATAGATGTACTTGTTGACTTGTTGTGCATTGGTAGGTTTGTTAAAATGGAAGATAGGAAACGTGCACTTGTTAGCCGCATGCTTCAGTATGTTCTTGTCCATGATGTGTTGCAAATCCCATTTCCTGACATTGTCATAAAACGAACTTTGGAAGGCAAACCCTATTTGGTATGATCATTTCCTGTTACATCATAGATGAGCAATAATACCAACTAAGCCTGGTATAGCTGAGAGATATTTAGGTCCCTAGAGCATGCTCATGTACAAGGTTTTAAAAAACGGTTCACGATCACAATTGTGGCTGTAAATTAAGGTTTTGGAGCTCTTTGTGAACACAATTGTTGCTGCATTAACGGTATTTTTGCACAATTTCTGGCAAATATCAAGGATTGCAACAAAACGACAACTATAATTTAAAACTTTGCTTATGTGTATAACAAAGGCTTTGTTAGAAGTAAAATCCACTTCAGTGATCTATACAATTTATACCTCGAAAGGAATTAGTTTTCAATTGTCTACCAGGAGATATCTTTAGTGCAAGTATACAAATAAAAAAAATAAAAAGAATAGAATATGTAATATTTATGCGTTGAATAACAAACTCAATTTTTGTTTCCTTAACCATGTATTTATGTTATTTTGTTATTTACGGGTTAGCCTTACTTATATGTTTATCTCTTATTTTCTTTCAGGATTATGATAAATTTGGTCTTAGATTCCCAAATTTTAATTTCAATGTATCTCATCATGGTGACTATGTGGCCATAGCATCTGAACCTGTATGCCTTGTGGGGATAGACATTGTCTCCTATGATGTTCCACAGGGAGAAACAATTACAGAATTCATCCAATTCTTCTCATCGTACTTTTCAAGTTTGGAATGGGATAACATAGTCAATTCAGGCACTTCTAATGATGTATTGACTGAATTTTACAGGTATGATGTGATTGTACTTTACCTGTTAATTTTCTGCCAACTGCCAAGGAATAGTTAAACTGAAAATATTTCAACATATTTAATTCCTCTCAATGCTGCTGTTCCAGCATGCAGAAGTGGGCAGCTATGCTTCATTGTTGAGATTTTCTTTTTTCGAGTTGTTTTTTTTGTATTGTCTGTTACGGAATGAATCTAATCCTCTCCACAGTGATATCTTTCTTCCATTCTTTCTAATAAAACTTCTTTTTCTATCAGACAAATAAATTAATTACTGAGTTCTGCATATATTTCCAAATTCAACTTCCTCGAAAGTTAACACATGCTTGTGTAAATCCAAAAAAAAAGCCTAATATTATCATTTGTTTGGAAAGAAACCAATGTTGGGACTTGAGGGGAGCTGAAGCATTGGGAAATCTCCATCAATGGACCAGGAAAAAAACAATACAACTCAGGTAGACTACTGGACTAGACACCGCAAGAAACCCAAAATCTAAAGGCATTTTAGGTGTATACCTTGTCAGTTGCCACTTATATATTGTTCAACTTGCTTTTTCTTATCCAATGTAAGATTTTTCACTTACACTTAACACTCCAACAATCAAATATCAATATCTGAATAATAAATTGCATGCTAGCGTTTTTTAAGAATATCACTGCACTCTTTAAGTGAAAGCATCTCAATAAATGACATCAGCTAAAGTATTTACTGTGCTTCCTAGCTTCATTCCATATAGCTGTTATGAAAATGCCCAATAATTTTAACCTATGATTTTATACTCCTTTCCGATTTTATTATCCGTATATCACAAAATTTGGCAAAGAAAGAACCTGAAGATTGTATATATAATGCAGAGCATAAGATGGTCTCTGAAATTGTTTAATTTATACATTAATATGTGATAGTGTCAGATCTGGTAATGTATTTTTATCTGTCAAAAAAGTAGAATTTTTACAATGTATAATGGTTCTTTGAACTGAAGACAGGCCATGCTGAAAGTCAAAGGTGCATTTACTTTGCAGGTATTGGAGCCTTAAAGAAGCATATGTTAAAGCTATAGGGAGTGGACTTACTGAAGGGCTGAATAAAGTGGAATTTTCTCACTCAAGATGGACAAATATATCAGCTAAAGTGGATGGGAAGGCTATGACAGAGTGGAGATTTTGGTTGTTCGAACTTGGGGATAGACATTGTGTAGGTTACTAAGTTCCTCATCAACTTCTTTACACCTTAACCATTATGAATATAAATCCCCTACGGTGCCTTTATGTCAGTTTTTTCAATCACATGAAATTTCATATTGTTTTCAAGTTTTTTTCTGCAAAACCAGGTTTTTCCTTTTTCATCCATGAAGTTAAAATATGGTATTCTCTTTCAATTTGAGGCATAAATTTTCCTTTTGAATCTACTGAATGATGGATCCTATAGTTCTACAACAGTAGTATTTTAGATTTCTATTGCAAAGACATCCATTTTACTGGAATTTAAACTGGTATAAGTGCTGAATAACAAAGCTAGTTCAAAACGGAAGGATTTCCAAAGTCAACATAGGGAGTATTTTGGGCATATATCTAACCGATATGAGATCTTAACAAATATTAGGCTCTCATAGCATAACATATCCTAAAAGTTTAAGCTATTTGATGAAGACACAAATGGATTTGTATTACATTTCTAACAGCTACAACAGTAACTTTCATGTCTGTCTCTCACTGTTATGAATTAATGCATCAGCTTTTAAAAAAATTGTACCTTATGCTTATTTTCTCTTGTTTTACAGGTTTCAATTGCGAGAGTTCACCCAATATCAGCTGCTACGAGTTACAGAACAACATTGAAGAAAGTGGACTTTACTGAAGAGGAATATACTCTAGGTCTTTATCTTCCAAATGTAGACATTGTTAAACTAGATGTAGAACAACTTATTTCAATTTTACAGAAAGCATTTGATTTTTAGCATAGAGGTTAGATGTTAGTTTAAATCTATGAAAAGAAAAATTGTACATGTCAAAGAAAATATTGTTATTTTTACAGATAAATTCAGTTTATCGAAAGAAAAGCACACACCTCCACTTTCTCAATCCAAATAAGATTTTCTGTATTGTTGATCAATTTCTTAGAGTCAACAAAGGTTTTATATTGATCAACTCCGTTTTTTATGATGGTCAAGGGCAATACAAAGAGTGGCAATAAAGCAAAACATGTTCTACTTATCAATATATGCACAGGAGTTTATTTTTGGTGAATTACACTCACAATTTAATTTTTAATTTTTAATTTATTATCATAATTATTACACATAGCTTCTCAGCTAAATCTTTTAAAGATTATTATTCCTTGAATCTTTATTATTGTTCTGGAGTAGTATCTCGGGGTCCACTTGAACCGAGAGCTCTCCTTGGTACTAGGACCTCCTAGAACGATAACTTAGGAGCATGAATACCGACATAGGAGTAATCATGGAATGCATAACCCACACACACAGATGACGAGAGTCATGTGACTGAAACTGTCTAACCGACTTTCCCGCACAAATTCACCGACTTAGGCGTCAGAATGCTTGCAGGTACTCCATTGCCGCTGTGCACACCATCTCCGTCGTGCTTCACCACCTTGTTCTGTTATATGCTCCCTAAGCGGAACCGGATCTAGCCGCTGGACCGAATCCACACAATTTCCGCCAAACAATTATAAATTTTGGGCTCCTTTAAATTTAGATAAATTCTTTGTTCAGTAAACGTTAAATAGCAGATCTAGTAGATTGTTTAAACTACAATCACACAAATCAATGCAATCAATTAAAACACAAGTTCACTACTCTTCATAGAATCATCTATAAAAGATAGGCTTAAATATTTTTTTAGTTCTTATAAAATTACTTTTATGTTTTTAGTTTTGACAAACTATGTTTATTTTACTTTTCATCCTTATTACGTGGGCATGACAACGAGACCCAAATTCGCACCCAAGTTGACCAGGATTGTGTTCGGGCTTTCCTGACATCCAAAATCGGGTTCGGGGTCGGGATGAGATTATTAATACCCACCCGATCTAAACTCCTCCCACTAATAATTAATTTACAAAAATATCCCTGCATATATATAACATACTAAAACCTGAAGCCTTAAACCTAATTTCAAAACAGCTTTCTCAATTCTCACTTTCACTCACCGTCTCACACGAATACCACTTTGTTGCTTCTCCGTTCTATCTCGTCAAGAGACTCTCGATCACTTCTGAAGACCTCAACCCTCTCGTACGTCACACGTCTACCCCAGCAGACAAAGTGTGTCGCACCTCCCCGGCTAAACGTGTCGCACCTTCGCAGTGAACAATAATGGTCTTGCACCACCGCGGCTAGCCGAAACCCTCTTGCACCTCATTCCTCAACCCTTTTGCACTTCCCAGGTCAACAACAACAACCCTCTCGTACTCTGCACTCCTCCAAGGAACATCATCAACCACCTATACTGTCAACCTTGATCTCACATTTTTTCCCATTTCAGATTCACAAGTTAGTTTCTCCCACTCTCTTTCACTATTAATTTTTCTTTAGGGTTGGGATTGATTTTGGATTTGGGGGTGTAGGATTGTTAGCATTTTCTTTTCGATTTTGTTAATTTAATTTGTGATTGTTCTTGTTATGCAGTTGGATTTGGATTGATTTCTTCAATTTGTCAATCTTGTTTGGTTGGGAGTTTTGTGTTTTTGTTTTTAAATCTTTTCTTGGTATTGATTAGGATGAATTATGAACTTTACACAATTCTATAATTCACTGTTATTAGTATAATACATTGTTTCTGAAATTTTGATTGGAAAATCTTGTGGTATGGACTGCATATGAATGTTGTAATGACAGATCAATTGATAATGTTTATTAGATCAAGTAGCCAAAACTGACAAAGTCTGCAACTAAGAAGAAATCAAATTGTAAATTATGCTAATATTGTACAATATTTTGTGTTATACTTGAAGCATGTGCTATCCTTGAATCTGGTGATCAATGATTGGAAATGTTTTGTGTTTCGAATTTGGATTTGCAATGGAAGAATGGATATGTGATATAGATGTGTGATTGTTTTGTGCCATTTTGGAGTATTTTTTCTCTTATGAATGTGTTGTTATTAATTGTTCTCCTTTATCTTCTTTTCTTAACAATTTCTAACTCTATTTTTTATTTAATGTTTCTAAAGAAATGACATATCAAGAAAGTGCACATGAAGAAACAACTCCTTGTCCTGGCTATACTCCTTCATATTCTCCTCCTAGTATCATTCCTTCACCTTCTACTGCTTTATGTTACTTCAACAACACCAAATAAATCCATACCAACACCTGAAGTAGAAGAAACAATTCATAATTTGGAGGGGACAACAGAAACAAGAACAAGTAGTCTTAAAAGTGAGATTTGGAAGCATTTTAAAAGGGTCAAAATTAATGGAGAAGACAAGGCCCAATGCAACTATTGTTTCAAACTGTTGGGAGGAAAATCAAAGAATGAAGCAAAGTACCTATGTGGAATAAAAATATTTGTATTCATTACAAGATTTCCATGAGAGGGAATAAAGGGCAAACATATTTCGTGCCTAAGGTGGTCAAGGAAAGCAAGAGTTAGGTACAGGAACTTATGATGCGCATAATGCAAGGAAAGAACTTGTAAGTGCAATTATTATGCATGAGTCACTTTCAATTTTGGATCATGTTGGTTTTAGGAGATATTCAGTAGCTTTACAACCTGTCTTTCAAGTTCTTTGTAGAAACACAATCAAGAAGAGAGATATTAAGCTTTGAAGTTATTAGATAGTCTTTAAGGAATAGTTGCCATCACATCTGACATGTGGATTGCGAGCAATCAAAAAAAGGGGTATATGGTTGTCATTTCTCATTATATAGATTGCTCTTGGACCTTAAAAAGTCAAATTTTGTGGTATGTTAAAATTATTGGACTATTAATATATTATTTGCACTTTTTTGTATAATTAAATGATTGCCACTGCTCATTATATAGATAGCTCTTGTATGATTAAATGATTGAATCTTATTATTTTAGGTTCATTTATGTTCTCGCTCCTCACTCAAGTGAAAAAAATTGTAATGTGTTAGTTGAGTGTTTGATGGATTGGAACATTGACATAGTTGTCCACTATCACTGTAGATAATTGTAGTACAAATGAAAAAATGATAGACAAAATTTAAGATAAGTTGCACTTAGGAAATTTACTAAGGGATGTGATTTTACTTCACATGCGTTGTTGTGCACATATATTAAACTTGATTGTAAGATATGGGTTGGAAGTTGTGAAAGATGAGATAGAGAAGATTGGAGATAGTGTAGCATTTTGGACAACCACACCAAAAAGTAAGAAAAAATTTGAAGTGACAACAAAACAATTGAGGATCCTGTGCACTAAGGACTAAGAGTTTAGTTTTAGATTGTCCAACTAGGTGGAACTCAACTTATAAAATGATTGAAATTGCTATATCATATGAAGTTGTGTTTACTCAGTTGAAGCAGCAAGAGTCCCAATATACTAGTTTGCCAAGTTCTTTACAGTGGCAATTTGCCAAGGATGTGTGTGGGAGGTTGGAAGTGTTTAATTTTTTAATTGAAATATTTTTTGCTACTAAACAACTAACAATTAACATATACTTTTCAAAGATTTGTGAGATCAAGTTGGCAATCAGTCAATGGGTTACTTCTCCTAATGAATTAATTAATAAAATGGTAGATGTTGAACAAATTTGATGAATATTGGGATGTGATTCATGATATAATTGGAGTTGCTACTTTTTTTGGATCCTATGTGTAAAATGGAGTTGCTTCAATATTATTATGATAATTGTATGAACATGACTCTTTTGATCAAATTAGGAAGATTAGACAATTGTGTTATGACTTGGTTTCTAATTATCAAGTGAAGATGAATAATGACTATTGGTAGCCTCCAATACTTAAAGGTGGTAATGTTGAAGATGATAAATTATGTGAGTTTGATAAGTATATTTCAAGGAGAGAAAAAAGGCAAGAAGTTCTCATGTTAAAACAGAGTTAGATCATTATTTAGAAGAACATGTTTTGCCAAGAAGTATTATTGACTTTGATATTTTGTGGTGGTGGAGGTTGAATGGTCTTAAGTATCAAACACTTCAAGCTATTGTAAGGGATTTATTGTATCCTTGTATCAATAGTAGCTTTTGAATATGCTTTTAGTACCCGTGGCCAAATTTTAAGTCCTCATTGTAGTCGACTGTATTGGACTACTTTAGAGGCATTGATGTGTACTAGAAGTTGACTATTGAGCACTGAAGTTGATGGTAATGTCTTGAATACTTGATTTAATTATCCTATTAAATGACTATTTATTTCTAATTTAACAACTAATTATTTACATTTTGTTATATTTGATGCAAGTTCTTTGAAATCTAAAATTCTTGAACAAAATAGTACTTTGGTGAATGAGATAGCTTCAGATGATGAAGGTTTATGCTATATAACAATGTAAATTTTTAGATGATCAAATTCTTCTTTATATTAAAATTTTGGTTTATGGTCTATGCAAATGATACATCAACTTATGCAAGTGGTATGATGAAAAGTGGCCTTACTACTGTTAGACTTTTGGCAAGCATACCAATTGTCGTTGTAAGTTACAAAATTTATAAAAGTTCGTCTCCACAGGGACTTGTGCTACTCAGTTTATCCAAATAAAACTTAACATTTTAATAGTTATGTACAACGAGCATGATCGAAGTTTTGATAGTTTTACGGAAATAACGAAAAATAACTAAAAAGTACGGAAACTAATAAAATGATTTTAATTAATTCAAGAAAAGCGTAGGATTAGATTTCATCATTCATACCTCGGTATCCAATTAATATTACCATGTATAAATCATTTTCTATTATTATTGATGCACACATTAATTAACCTCGAATCGATCCCTCGCAATCGAGTTCTAAGGATATTTACCGAATATCGATCCCTTGCATGCGAAGTAAATAACCCAACATTACAATCATAATTGCGTGCTATTTGCAATCTAAATGTTATGCTCTATTCCTAGCAACGTAATGTAAAGAGTAAAATTATTCAGTTCAAATTCTAAGAGTACTTCCCAGTTAAACTTAGAATCCAATTTCATGAAACTAGTGATCAAGTAGAATCAAGCATTAAGAAC
>QARZ01039595.1:0-10457 GCA_013407115.1 Glycine latifolia
TTTTTCTCACATGCCTTCGGGCTTCAAGGCCCTTTTCTTTCAGCTTTAATGGACAAGACTCCTGTTGTTGCAAGACAATTGATTTCCAACATGGTAGCCAATTATCAATAATTTGATACTAGAGTGGTTGCAACATCCAAGGCTGCTGCAAATGAAGTTTAAGTTTCTATGATTGTTGATAACCAAAGCTAGAGAATGAACTTACAGAATTGACATCCCTTGTGAGTCAGCTAGCCATTGGTCAACAGTAGAATGTGATGGTAGCCAATCAACCAAGGCTTGTGGTATTTTTTGTGGACCCGATCATCCAACAGATACATGTTCCACTCTCCAAGAAACAGAACATGCTGCTGATATTTCTGCCATGCAATCTGGACAACCATTCAGACCTCAACCACAACAATATAATCCGTACTCCAATACTTATAATCTTGGTTTTAAAGCGCATTCGAACCTGAAGTATAGTCGTGGTCCACAACAACAATTATTCAACCAACAACAATATCAACCCTCCACCAGCAAATACCAAGTTCCCTCATTCAGATAACAACAACAATTCCAACAGTCTACACTGACACCTGCACAACCTGTGCAGAACAATAGTTTTGGACCTTCCTTGGATGAGCTAATGAAGCAAATGGCAACCAACAACATTAAGTTTCAACATAATGTGAGTGCCACCATCCAAGACCTACAGACTCAGATTGGACAGTTAGCTACAACTATCAAACAGACGCAACAACAAGGTTCTGGCAACGTTCCAGTATAATGGTCATTAATCCAAAGGGGAATGTGAGTACTATTACCTTGAGGATAGGCAAGGAGCTTCCAAATTCAACAGATCCTGGTGCCAAAATTGATGATGGTGCCAAAACAGATTTTGCACCAAAACATATTCCTCTACCTTTTCCTTCTAGATCCATTTTAGCAAAGAAAATGGAGCTTGATTATGATCTTCTTGAGACTTTCAGGAGGGTGGAAGTCAGCATTCCCCTCTTGGATGTCATCAAACAAATATTGAAATATGCAAAGTTTTTGAATGATTTGTGTACCCATAAGGGAAATGAGCAAGTGAAGATAGGTATAAATGTTTATGCACTTATACAGAGTAAAACTATTGCTACCATTACACCATCCACCTTGCCACAGAAGTGCAAATAACAAATCTTGGAGTCTCAATTAATGTCATGCCAACATCAATTTACAAACGACCATCACACTTTACAGAAGAAGACTATCCTTACTAGAAGGGCAAAATGAAGATAAATTATAGTCAACAGTCAAGTGAAGTGAAGTCCAATAAACTAATTTAAAAACAGAACATAAACAGTGAAAAATGAAAAATGTAAGGCCCAAATGGCCCATTTCTATTTACCTAATTCAATATCATTACTCAATTTACATAGGTGCTTGAATGCGTGCGGTGTTCCCATTTTGTTGAATGCGAAAAAGAGTTGCGTTGCAACTGAAAAAGTTCCACGTGAAGGTGGCAGGGAGGAGGGTGGTAGATATGTTCATTGACCACATAAACACCCTCCATCGACATGGATAACACGTCCGGCAATAACAGTGAAACAATAGTGGTTTGGGGTAGACGTCAGTGGAACGACAGTGGTCCATTGTTGATGGCACCGATGGAGTTTGGAATAGATTCCTTCATGTGAGTTTAAGAAACAAAGACCTCCGTCCTTCGTGTTTTCTCTTCTTCATGTCCCATTATTTTGCTAATTAATAAAAGCAATGCCAGTTTCATACATATTAAAAAGAAAGAAAATGACCCAAACTGATCATTGGTTCGCTAGTTCAACCAATAACCCAATCAGGTCACACTGGGCCAAAAGCCTGGTCGATTCGAAGACTAACTTGACCCAGGTGGATCATTGCACGGTCCAACTGACCGAGTCGATTCGGGTTTTAAAACACCGTAATGTAGTTTTAATCATTGTGATTTATTAGCATCCCACTTTGTTTATATTTTTATATGAACTCAACTTTTTAAACATGTCTAATTTTATAAGTTAAGCATAGCTAACTGAAAATTAATTACATGAAAATTTAAATTAAACATGTGTTTTCATTTTAAATTTTAATTATAAAACTTGATAACTTTAAGGTAGTTTTTTTTTATAATTCTTATTCATTATATTATATAATTACATAAAGAAATAAATTATTATGTACAATTTAGAACATATTATTTCCATTCACAAAACCTAAATGCTTTGTGCGTCACACAAGTACTACTATATATATAGGATTTATTAACATATACTTGTTTGTTTTTTAGTTATAGTATGCTAATAAGTAATAACTAGAGATTGTTTTAAAGTACACCGATCATATAAATTGTTAACATAATTCAACTAAAAAATAAATGTGTGTATATTAGTAAATGTTTGTGTTAAGTATACACATTTATCTTTTTTACTTGGAATGTGTTAGCATATCTTGTATAAATAATAATACCGTATGAAAAGATTTATAAATTAGAGAAAATTAAAAATATAAATTTAACTATTCAATAATTGAAGAAAACATAAATTGAATTTACAAATAAAAGATGTAAAGATAAATAGATTTGTACAACCTCATAATAAGAGTGGGGAGTAATCAATCCCACCGTATTTCGTTATCATGTATAATTTAAAAGCATGAGAAAGAGAACCATCACAATGGTGTACATGAGAGGTATGGGTAGTGCTACGAGAACCCCACAAGTACCATTGTATTGTCAAATTGATGTCAACAACGGTATGGATCACTTTCTATTTCATTTCCTAGTTGGTATTACGACATGTTAGTTCATCCTAAGATCCAAAAAGCATTACAACGTGATACATCATGTGCTTATGTAGGAAAATAGCCAATATGCTGAAGCTATAATAGTACGATTCCTTTCTCATTTAATTATATCAATAAAATGATAATGGTACTAAAATTTCTTGAGTCAACTATACCACCTTTGATTATATGAGGCAGGAAAGATATAAAATATAAAGTGCTACTGCATAAATTCCCGTTAACAACTTATATTTATTACTAGCATCATTGATAAAAAAAAAAAAAGACCCAAAACAATATATTTTGGCAAAAACAAAATACGAACTATAAAAGTAGAAGTCATTTCCCATTTCCCCAATTGGATAGGCTTGGTTTGACTCTGTAACACGTCAAACCTCCTTATACTTTGGATAATCCATAATACAAAGTAATGAGGTGTGTTAAAGTAATTTCCTATACTTTGCGGTGTACTTCATTTAGATAACCCAGCCGCAAAGGCCACTCCGGTGGATGGTAACCAGGCCGACCCAGATATAAATTGGGCCACCGTGAATCGATTCGCCTCCATGGAAGACTTAATGACCCGGTACCCTGGCCATTGAACCCGTTGGCCCACTGCTGCACCCGGCCCATAATTCATGTACTCACCATAATACAATGTGTCCAAAGCAAAATCTCCATTCCACTCCAACCATCCACGAGGATGTATGTGGTCACCCATGTATGACACTAAGTATACGGTTCTGGAGTACTGCTTCCATGGACGGCCCAAATAGGTGGGGAAGCTGCCCTTAACCGGGGTAAGATCCGGGGCGGGTAGGATCCGACAATTGTGCAAGGATATACCCGTATTCTGATTAGGGTCTTTTCTATTTTGGGCTGTGATGGTGTTCTTCTGTTGGGCCATGGGCTTGCGAGCATAAATGTTGCACTTTTGGAAAACAACAGCAGCATTACCAAATATGAAGTCTACAGTGCCATAAATGTTACATTCACGAAAAAATTGACGGTTAGAATGCACATAGCATGAGTCTTGATACCCCACTATGTTGCACCGGTACACCACCGCATGGTCGGCTCCGACACGGAGCGCCACTGCTTGGTGCTTCGCTGGTCCGGCATAGTTCTCGAACGTGATGTCTCTTGCAATGAATCCAGCTCCACTAGCAGCTGCAGGAATTCTTAGTCTAATAAGAAATATGAACTAAATGAAATAAATTAAAGTACAAAATTTATTTTCATTCGCGACATGATCACATGATAGTGTTGATAAATTTGGCTTGCAACGCATGACTAGGCAACAACCAATAATTTTATTTTGCTAATTTAATTAGGAGGCAGTCATTAATGTTTGTGTGTATTTTATTCTACGTTGCGATAAGGAGGATAACGTTGTCCACCAATGTATAGGATATATGTTAATAATAATTATGAATATGGAATGATGACAATAAAAGTCAAGAAATGAATAATCATTTATTTTGACGAAGGCAAGAGAACGCGTAAGGTTTATGCAATGCACACTTTAATTAATGTTTTAGCATATGAGACACCATTTACTATTGAGCCAGGTTTCTTTAAACTCCAACAACCAACTACCACTTCCCTTATCACTTGTATAAATTTCAAACATTAATAAAATAGCTCCGAAGTTAGTAGGTGCAAGAGTGGTGTTATTTTGATGTGGCATGAACTGTAGTTATCTTCGTTAAATCAATTAAAAAATTTTACCAATTTTTCGGCTTAATTCTCTTCATGTATTTTTCACTTTCTGAATGAAACTCAACTAAAAAATAATAGTTTTGATTTCGAAAGTGGGGTGTATAAACATGGACTGACGTGCCAAACTGTTCGTAGGGCAGAATGATGCATGCACAAATGTTAGATATATGACGATCACTATGCTATTTTTGTTTCTAAAAATATTGCGAGTCTCGTATTGGTCTTTCATCGTAAATACAGAAATGGTGCCGGTGAGGGTAATATTGTCCAAGTGGACACTCACTTGGACATGGAATAGACGTGGGACTAGACAGATAGCATAGGAATATTAACATTTTAAGTCATTAACAACTAGAACGACATGGGTCACGTGCAAGCTTGCTTTGTTCAACTATCGTGCATGTTATTGGTTCACATTTTTCTACCCATACTTTTCGCAAAGTGCTAAATAACAAAAGATAAGCAAATTTTTTGTATAATTACACAAAAACATCAACATTAAGAAGCCAGCGGATGAAAAGGAACGTACCGAAGGATGCCGAGTGGAATGTGGTCATTCCATCTATCACATTCTTTTTCCCTGTGATGACAGTTTTGCCCTTCCCGTCCCCTATGAACATCACATTCGTTTTCTTTCTCCCCACCTTCAAATTATTCTCCTCATACCTGAAAATTCCATCATATCCAAAAGTCAGTCCACATGTCATAACTTTTATCAATGGCAATCATGCATCATCATAAAACACGAATAATTTTGAAATACTCAATAAAAAAAAATATCACATAAACCAACCAGCATATCATCAACAGCAATTCACCACCAGCAGAATTAATCGAACATGTTTTCCTCCTTTACAAGTCAAATTTTTTATAAACGGAGATGGAGGCATAAACATTATTACAAATTATAGCAGAAAATCGAAATATATCCATCATCAATTATACCTTTACATTATTACAGTTGCGAGGAATGTGCATGCTGAAAAAACTTTTTCAAACAAAGTACTGTAACTAATCACCGACAGTGTTACCTTTTTTCCGGTACGTATCACCTTCCATTATGAAAACAGTTTAATAAAAACAAGAAAATAATTAAAAAAGTGCAATGTTCGTTATCTCGAAAAGCGTACACTTTTCTCAGAGACAGAAAGCAGGCATATTTTATCTATTTAATATTCCCACAATATTTGTTAATTACCTTCCTGCCCTAACGTAAATTATGAACCGCCGAGTACTATGCTCTGGCGCTTCCTTAATCGCCTCGGCAATTGTCTTCACTGTTCCGTCGCCATTCTTAGACACGGTAATATCTGCCTGAATTGCCGACACTGGTAAACTCAATAATCTCCTATCTCGCTTATTCAACCATCTCGGAAATTTTCCTGAGATATCGCGGTTAACATTCTCTTCCTCCTCCTCTTCTTCTTCTTCTTCTTTTTCCATTAATCGTCTCTTATTCTGTATCGGCACCCCTGAGAAATCGCCACTTCCACTCATCGAGAATATCGCGAGAGAATTGCTCACGAGTTCAGACAAGTCCTTCAAGTTATCAACCATCTGGTCCTTCACGCTCCCGCTCGTGTCCTCAAGCCCCTCCGCACACGTGTCCTGATTAGTGAGCGCGGCGCTGATCCACGTCATCACGTCTTCCGTGGATCCAGCAGCAGCGACACGTCTTACCTCATCGCTGCTGCCGGATAATGCCGAAAGCAAGAGGACGGAGTCGAGGGATCGTGAGAGGGCGTCCATGGACTCCTCCAATAGCTCGAGGCAATCCTCGTAAGCCACGCTAACCTTTGGGTTTGTGGCGGCAAACGAGAGGCCGCTGGAGGCGTAGAACGCCCGGCTTACGTGACGCAGTGTCATGTTGAAGGAGATGTGGACGAGGTCTTGTTCGGAGGCAGTGGTGGAGCCAGGGAAGTCAAGAAGGGAACTTATGCATAGAGTCGGGAAACGTGTCTTGCTGCAGGTTCGGGAAATTGCCTGCAATTATGAAATTTCATTGATTTAATTGAGGTCATGGATAAAAAAAAAACACATTAATAATTTTGATAGACTGTTTGGGAGAAAAACAACCAAATCCTGCTTTTCTTGAACGCGAATTTTATTGGCTTGGCGTCAATTCAATATTTGACGTTCAATTTAATGAATTATCAATCTAACAAACAACAAACGATGAATTGAAAAATGTTTAAAAAACATATCTAAAATTGGGTCTCGCCTGTGTGGGCTTGCCGGCGAGGTTAGGCCCGTTTTGGTTGCTGGTGGCGCGGGACCGGACAACAGTGACGAGGGCAGCAGAGATGGCGGCGGCGATGATTAAGACAGCGGCGAGGAGAGAGAGCATGATGAGTTTCTTTTTGCTGCGGGCGGAGGAAGAAGAAGAAGAACAAGAGGTTGGATTGGTGAGAGGAACAGTGGAGCGGCGTGAGGAGCCACCTGGGTCGGAGGGTCCCAATTTTCCATATTCCATTTGTGTTTGTGAAGTTGGGTGTGGGAAAGGGAATAATAAGAGTTAGTTGCTGCTGGTTTTTTGTTGAAGTGGGAGGGTGTGCTTTTTATAAATTGCGGTGCTACGAAGAGTAAGTTGGTTCTGTAAGTAAGAGTGTTAGTGTTACTGTTAATGTGAAAAATGGAAGGTTGGTGTGAAGTCGTCGGATGTCGTAAGAATTAGGTGGCTACTACTTCCAGCGTTGTCCACAGTCGACTGGAGTGGTTGTGAATAGTTTAGTTAAGAGAGTCTTTTTGTGCCTTTTTCCCTACCTCTTGTCTTTCTCGTCCTTAATCTGTATTATTATTATATATTATTGTTCTATGCTTGCTGGTGGTTTTTGGTGTGTTGGAAATGTTCTACGCCAATGAGTCAAGTCATTATAACTAATTGAATTATGAAATGTTATAAGCTTGAGGTGTTAATTTTTTTGGGACATAGCTTGAGGTGTCAATTTAGATAAAAATAAAAATAAAAACATAGTTGAGCATTCAAGAGAAATAATTAAATAAATAAAAAAAGAAAGATAAATACTGTAATCGATATGATTAAGGATACGATGGGAAAAGAAAAATGAAAAATGACGATATAATATATGCATTGGGGTGTTTAAAAATCAAGGACAGTTTAGATAATCAACCTAGAGTATAATGTAACTGTTTAATATTTCGAATATTTTATTTGGTAATTGTAATACAATATGGATGGCCTGAGAATGAAATATTTTAGTACACTATCTTTATGAATTGGTGAAAAAGGGGACGTGCATGAGTTTCTTAACTATTAAGCTAAATCTCCAATAACATTGTCGTGTCCAATTTCTAATGTAGTTTATTGCCTCACCTTTCTACTGTCAATCATGTCCAAAAGTTGCCACTTATTCTCCTTATTCAACTGTTCTCAACATTACAAGCTATAATTCCATCTTTTTGCTCTCTTTTACTTTATTAGAAACATCATTGCTAAGGAAAATGATTTTTTTCACACATATTTTTCTACACTTTTTATTACACTTCGCAAGGAAAAAGTGGGCTTTGAAAATTTTAGTACTACGTGAGGAGGTGATATGGGAAAGATATATACAGTGGACAATGGACAGTATCAAAGAACATATACGCGGTGGAATGTACATATCACTAGTAAAATATTGCTAAAATATATTTTTTATTTTTATAAAATTGATAAAATTCAAAATTTGCTCCAATAAAATTGTTAATTTTTTTTATAAAATTATAATGTGTTATTTTTTATGCAAAATGAGGTTCAATTATATTTAAATATATGATGATTTTTTATATTGATTACACATATATCAAATGTAAAAAGTTATACAATCAAGTTATCCTTACATACATACATATGTATATACACACATATATATAGGGGATGTTTCAAACAAGAAAAATTGATTTTAACTGTTAGATTGTAATTAAAAAAACTAATGGTTGAGATAAAAACCCAAAATTTTCATAAATGATCTTTTATATCGCTTGTATGGCCGATGTCTATACAAGTGATTTAGAAAAAATCAACTAACTGATCATAAAAGTTAACTTTTTAGATTGGTTCTTTAAGTGACCGATCTAAAAAGTAACTATTTAAATCAATTAAAAGAAAGAAACATGATGTATTAAAAATTGGGATTTTAATTTCAACCATCATTTTTTTAATTATAATATAACAGTTAAAATCAATTATTCTCATTTCTTATTTTAAATTTCTTCTCATTTGATACATCCCTATATATATATAATACAAACACACATGCATATGTGGGTGTGGGTGTATGTGTGTGTTATGGTGTGATCAATGGAATATGATAAATGTGTTTGTGATTGTGAGTGAGAGAGAGAGTTTTTGGAGAAAGGTAGAGGTAAAGAGAGACAAAGGGTGTTGTGTAAAATGAGTTAGAAATATCTTATTCCTTGTATGGGTGCATTATTTATAGATCGTTTATGAGCATTTGGCATGAAAGTTAGTTATGCCACATGTTACTTATGATTTGTGTAAAGGAAAATATCAAAGGAAATGAGGTTGAATTATGATTTTCAAAAGTTTTATAGCCTTTTCTTAAAAGAACAAATTATTGTTTGAAGAAGAAATTTGTTAGACAAATAACAAATTTTAACCAAAAACACTTTTAGATGATAAAATTAGATTTTGTAAAACAAAAGAGATTTTTAGAAAATAAAATCAAATTCAAACCATAGGTCAGTTTAAACAGAAGAGAGATAAACATATATCAAACACATGGATTAATATTGGTTCATCTCTACCACTGAGACTACGTCCAGTTCCTAACAATCCACCATATTACACTAACTTCTAAAAACACTACCACAACAAGGGTCTTCTACGATGGTTGATTTAGGCATACAACAACGATTATATAACCATCTTCATATAGGGAGTCGTAGATACGTAAGCGTTTCAACGACAGTTATTCAATTGTCTTTGTAATTTACATTCAAAGACGGTTTTTCATGAGAACTGTCTTAGAAAGTCACAATTCTAAGACGATTTTTAATAAAGAACCGTCTTAGAATGTCTTTATTATTATTTTTTTTTAACATATACAAAGACAGTTCTTAGTTAAAACAGTCTTAGAAAGTAATCATTCTAAGACGATTTTCCCAAAGAACCGTCTTAGAATGCCTTATTTTATTTTTAAATTTTTTTTTAACATATACAAAGGCGGTTCATGGTTAAAACCGTCTTAGAAAGTCACCATTCTAAGACGGTTTTCCTCAAGAACTGTCTTAGAAAGTGACCATTCTAAGACGGTTCTCCAGAAAAACTGTCTTAGAATGTCTTTTTTTTTTATTTTTTTTAAATGTTTTTTTACACATATACAAAGACGGTTCTTAATGAAAACCGTCTTAAAAAGTGACCATTCTAAGACGGTTTTCACCAACAACCATCTTAGAATGTTTTTATTTTTTTTTAATTTTATTAGAATGTTGTTAACACTTATCAAAGACGGTTTTAACCATTTTAAAACTGTTGCTGTTAGTTGCTTTTTTTTTAAATAGTAATATTTAATTATAATAAAATTACTGATATTTAATGGTCATAAAATTATGATCAGTGTGACCAATAAAGACTATAATTAATTAATAATATCTAATAAATAAATGATATATGACATTCAAGAAGAGTAACAGCCATATGTTGAGAAGCCTTCAAAGCAAAATTCAAATAACTATTAACCAAACTCAAGTTTTCCACTATGCATGAATACAAAAGCACATTATCCCATTGCATGCACTAAGATATACATAAGAAAATAAGGAAGATTGGTATTTATGTCTCTTCGGCAAAACGCATTTAAAAATCTCACTGACATTCAAGCTCATACCCCTCCATATACGAGTATCCATGGCTTTTATGCTTAGTCAGTGCATGTATTGACTTGTGAGTTAAATACTTGTCACTCAAAACAAAAAAATAGCCAACCCTGAAT
>QARZ01039595.1:25457-44063 GCA_013407115.1 Glycine latifolia
AATCATTTAAAATAATTGAATAACCAAACAAATTAAAAAACACATTATGTTTGTGGTAAGCAGTTACTTATTAGTGTTCTCCCATAAACCTTCATCATGATCATTTCGAATTGCATGTTCATCATCAACGTCATTATCTTCAACAATGGATGACATACGACTGATGAAAGAAGGCATTTCACAAATATCAAGTGTTGCATCATCACCTACATGATGACCAATAAGGCATGTTCTTCCTTGAAGAACCATGGAAAATCTTCCATCACACGGATCTTGGATGTCAAACACTTGTTTTGCTTGTTCTGCCATGATGAATGGCTCGTCCGTGTAACCCACCTTATCAAGTGCTACTAGTTTGAATCCCATGCGATCTTCAAAAACACCAGTGTTTCCATTACCCACTTACACTTGAAAATAAGAATTCTGAATGCAACATAATCAAGCTCCCAGATTACCTCTATTACTCCAAAGTAAGGCATGGACGCTCGAATTGGGTTGTTATCCGATGCACCACAAAAGTGTTCCGAATCGGCATCCACAGTAACCCCACTGTTTTGCACAGAACTTTTATCATCTTGTGACTTTGTGTAGAAGGAAAAGTTATTGATATTATATCCCTTCCAAGTGGGTACATTCAAATTTGGCCAAACAGCTAACAACCTTAATGTTGAAGAAGCATTCTCATCATTGAGGATTTTTGACTTAAACCAACTTATGAAAGTTCTATTGTGTTCTTGCAACACTTTCATAATGTTGAATTTAGGATGACATTCAGCCACATATTGTTTGTGAGTTTCAATGTACGGCATAACCTCAGGTGTGTTATTCAAAACATACAAATGTGCTCCTGAAACTTCAGCTCTACTCATAGTGACAACATTGAATCCTCGTGTACCCTTACCTCGCCGTGACCATTCATGACAACTATCAGGAATTCCAATTGGTTTAACTGTGTCAAGATACCCAGAATAGAACTCGATACATTATTCGGCAACATAACTTTCAATAATGGAAGCTTCTGGTCTGCATTGATTCTTAGTATACGATTTTAAGACCTTCATGTACCTTTCAATGGGATACATCCAACGTAAATACACAGGACCACATAACCTGATCTCCCTCACTACATGGATAATTAAGTGGACCATAATGTCAAAAAAAGAAGGAGGGAAGAACATTTCCAATTGACAAAGCACAATAGTTGCCTCATTCTCTTAAACATCCAACTGACTCCGGTCAATTGCTTCCCTGTAAACGGCATTAAAGAAATAGCACAACTGTGTAATGGCAACCCTAACTTTCTCAGGCAATATTCCACGAATTGCTACAGGCAGTAACTGTTGCATCAAGACATGACAATCATGAGACTTCAACCCAACCAATTTTAGATCGTTCACCGACACAAGGCTCTTGATATTAGAAGAGTATCCTTGTGGAACTTTAATACCCCGTAGATATTGACAAAAAGCTTTTTTCTCTTTTGTTGACAATGTGTGACATGCAAGGGGCAAATATGTTTGTCGGCCTGTACTAATCGGATGTAACTGCTCACGAATAACCATTTCAACAAGATCTTGCCGAGATTTTAAGTTGTCATTTGTCTTGCCTTGAATGTTCAGAAGGGTGCCTATTAAAATGTCACAGACATTTTTTTCAATATGCATTACATCAATACAATGTCTGACTTCGAGATCCGACCAATAAGGAAGATAAAAAAATATTGACCTTTTCTTCCAAATGTTTTTGTCATTAAGGTCCTTCTTTTGGGTTTTGCCAAAGGTACTGACAATGTGCTGAATACGATCGTACACTTGATGCCCAGTTAATGGAGTTGGCGCAGACTGTTTCTTCTGTATTCCATAAAAGGCTTTTTTCAATCGCCGATATGGGTGATATAGTGAGAGAAATCTTCTATGCCTCGTGTATACTGTCTTCTTTCCATGTTTTAGTTGGACAAAGGATGTGTTTTTTTCACACATAGGACATGCATAATGGCCTTTGACACTGTACCCACTCAAATTGCCATATGCTGGAAAGTCATTAATGGTACACAATACCATTGCATACAAGGTAAAGGTCTCTTGCAGATGTGCATAAAACACTTCAACCCCGTCAACCCACAATTTTGTCAAGTCTTCTATGAGTGGTGCCAAGTAGACATCAATATCATTTCCTGGCTGTCTTGGACCCGCTATCATCATACACAACATGATGTATTTTCGCTTTATGCATAACCAAGGAGGGAGATTGTAAATCATCAGCAGGACAGGCCACGAGCTGTGGTTAGTGGAAAGGTTACCAAAAGGATTCATTCCGTCGGATGCAAGACGTAGCCGTAGGTTCCTTGGCTCTTCCCCAAAATTAGGATTCAAATGATCTATTGTTGCCCATTGAGGAGAATCGGCCGGATGTCTAAGAATTCCATCACTTTTCCTACCATTTGCATGCCAAGTAAGGTTTCTTGTGTCATCTGGGTTACCAAACAATCGCTTAAACCTTGGAATAATTGGAAGATACCAACAAACCGTTGCTGGACGACCCATGTTTTTGCAACACGCATCACTACCTTCATCGTTGTCGACTTTGTATCGTGATACCCCACATGTGGGGCATTTATGCATTTCAACATAGTCATTTCTATACAAAACACAATCATTAGGGCATGCATGTATTTTCTGGTACTGCATGCCCATGGGACATAAAATTTTCTTTGCTTCGTAATGATTTTTCGACAACGTGTTATCTTCAGGGAGCAACTTCTTCAATAAAACAAGTAATTCAGTGAAGCTTTTGTCACTCCACCCAAATCTTGCCTTCAAATTAACCAATGCTAAGACTGCTGACAATCTTGTGAAGGTTGTGCACGTCGAATATAAAGGGATCTTTGAATCACTTTGTAGTTTCTCATACATAGGTGTGTGGGCATGTTGAAAACTGGCTTCGCCAATATCACATAGTGTAACGACCCGCCATGTCGCTACTGTATAACTAACTCATAACCATGATATAAATTCATTTTAATAAAAGAACACCCCTTTGGTTACTTGTGAAAATGGTGATAAATCTTTTTCGCGAGCACATAACGACCCTCATCATAGAACATACACGTAGATCAAGGTACTCATAAAACATTTCAAATATATGTACGCACTTACAAACATAATATAATTACAAGTACAAAGATTATGTCTCAGAGAATATACATCAAGCATTTTTTTTCAAATGGAAAGAGAAGTAAAAGACAAATAGAAGTCAGGGGTGTGATTAGCAAAACAAGGAGTACATCCATTAAAATAAGGGGTGCATCTAGCAAACATGCAACTCCTGCCTGGGATCATGTCCATTGACATCTCGGCAAAACACGGCGGCGCCAACCAATCCGGTCTTCTCCCAAAAGCACCTACTACTGTCCATCTGCTCACACGAACCCGGTTCATGATCATCATAGGTTCCAAGCCACAAGGTACAACAAAGCAAATGTGAGTTCATCATATTAAATAACAACAATAAATACAATAGGAAAGGAGCACAACCCAGCCAAGAAGCAACACGGTCATCAACATATCAATACAAACATTCCAAGCATTCATTAAACACCAACATATACGGACATCCACAACCATTTCATAAATCAACTCATAAAATCTAGCATGATGCATGCTCCTAACTCAAATCTCATCATGCAATGTGGTACCATCTCAAAAATGGACCATCCCTGTGGTCAGATGATGCAGTAGCTTGTCAGGGTCACTCTATCATGCACAGGAATCACCCCTCCATGGTGACCAGTCAATGGGTGTCAGAAGGAGTTCCCAATAGATGTGGCCCCCCAGTACCTCCGTACCCTACAGCCAATCATCAACCCCATTTCTGCCATGCAAATGTCGTACGTTATGTAGGCACCATCTATGTATGACCCGGCTAGGAACACAATCCTTCCTTGCAAGGGTAGCCTGTTATACACCCCTTATGTAACATACCACCCGCACAAGGGCCCAGCGATGCACTGACCGTGGCTCTCGCAAGGTTCACCACTATGGGGGGTGATTCCTAATGATAAGCCAGAGTCTGTATTGAATGAACTTGATGCACTTCTCCATGCTATCCTTACAATATGGGTACTCTTCTCTGTTGAAGCATGGTGGCCTTGTGAGGGATGCTTCCTTATCAAGAAACTGACCATTGTTGTTGTTATTTGCCATATGGATATTTTCCTTTAGACACTGTCAGGTGCTCAACTCTTAGAGGCTGAGCTCTGATACCAAAATATAAAGGCAAATATCATAAGAATGAGGGATTTAACTATGATTTTATAACCTTTTTAAAGCCTTGTCATAAACAAACAAAGTTACTATCTGAAAGAAAAACTTTGTAAGATGGATAACAAATTTTCTTAAACACATTTAGATGATTAAAAAATATTTTGTAAACATAAGAAATTTTCGAAAATCAAATCAAATTCAAACCCTGGGTCAGTTAAAATTGAAAAAAGATAAGTATAGCTAAGTGTTGGATATAGAGGGAGCTGGAACTAAGATCGAGTGAAGGATGAAGCCCTTTATTTAAAGGATTTTAGCTTTTTACATGCCTCTTAATTGAAGGCATTTGTAATTTGTTAAGTTGTTCAAGAGGCTTATCTTGTAACCCTTGCATTGCATAAAGCATAATCACATGCATGCATACATGATTTAAGAAAAGCATATAAGGTTACGTGTTTGCATATTGAAAGGAATTTCTCATGGCTTAAATGTTGTAAAACCAATTTGTGCACTGCTTTAATTGATTACCAGCTTGTGTAATCTATTAAAAAGCCATGAAGAACATTTTAATTGATTACAAGCAAATCGTAATCTATTACACAACACAAAAACACAAAACATGTCTGACTGCCTTAATCGATTACCATTCACTCTTAATCGATTACACAATACAAAAGTTCAAAACACGTATGACTGCCTTAATCGATTACAACTCAATCATAATCGATTACACAGACTTGTTTCAAAACTAAGACTGTCTGCCTTAATCGATTACATTGTTTTTAATTAAATCTTTTCCAGATTGTGCCAAGAACACTTTAATCGATTATTTGGCATATTAATCAATTCCATTAGTTAAAATAATTGATTACAATAACATTTTAATGGATTACATGCAGTTAAATCTGTTTTCTATAAAAGTTGTTGGGTATGTACATTTGCAATAATCAAGGGAACTGATTTTACGAATTACCCATTAATCCCAAAGCTTTCAAACTGTGAGAAAATGATTTTTTGAGTCTCATACTTCTTGTTTCAAAACACAAGAACACATGCACCATTGACCATGTTGCTTTGAACAAGATTCTTCAAGAGTTTGTCAAGAGAGTTGTTTTCAACTCTAGCATTCATTCAACCTTTAATTGCTTGGTAAAATTCATTCACTCATCTTTTGAGGATCATAAGGTTATATCTCTCTTTGAAAACAATAGGAATACCCACAATAACCAAGAGGGGGGTGAATTGGTTTAAACTTGGTCTTTTAAAAATTATTTAGAAAGTCAGAGTTATAGGATCTTAATCATAATTAAACCAAGAATGTTTCAAATCAATCAAACCACTCATCCCAAAAAACAATTGCTTCAAAACAGAACTTGTTGAGTAATGAAAATAATACCAAGAACTAATGATCAAGATAACAAGAATAATTTAAGGAATAGAAAAACCAACACAAGAATTTATACTGGTTCACTTCTCAAGAGAAGCTACATCCAGTTCTCCTAATCAACACTAGATTAGAGTTCCACTATTATCAAATTTCAGTTCTTACAAGCTTTACAATAACCACTCTTTATCAACCCTAGATAAATAACAGAAATCTAAAACCCTATTAGATTCCCAATGATCAAGATATAGAGAACCCTTCTCTACTCTTCCCTCTAGAGAAACCCACTCTAGAAAAAGCTTAAAGAACCCTTTACAATAGTTTCAAACTACCAGGAATACAAAAATGAATTTACAACAAGAGATAATGGAGAGAGACAACCTGATGATCCAATGAATATGAATGAATATGGTTTACCAATCATAGATGAAATGTAGAAATCAAATTCAGAACTTTCTCTCCAAAACTTCTTTGAAAATCTTGGCCAAGAAATTTTTCAACACACCATGAAGATTAAAAAGTGGGACAAAGCTTTGTTAACTCAGAAAATCTTTTCTAACTTTGAGAAAACTTTTATATGCTCAAAAATATTGAAGTATGTAAGTTGTATTTTCAGGCAAGCCTTTAATCTATTAATAACCAATTTTTATAACAGAATGTAATTGATTAAAGCACCATGTAAACGATTAAATTATCATATGTAATCGATTAAAATGTTCTTAGCACAACCTGGGAACTGTAATGAGCAAATTAATCGATTAATCCGAGTCGTAATCGATTAAAGTAGACAAGTTTAGTTTTCAAACAAGCATGAGTAATCGACTATGAATTGTGGTAATCGATTAAGTCAGTCATGCATATTTAACAATCAACTTAAGTAATCGATTAAGACAGAGAAACATGATTTTCATTTTTGTGCTATGTAATCAATTATGATTAATCAGTAATCGATTAAAATGTTCTTCAAGGTTTTTCCAGAATGAAAACAGTAGTTGGTAATCGATTATATCATTGTGTAATCGATTAAAGCAGTGAGATTTCATTTTTCCAAAAACTTAACCATGAGAAATTAGTTTCTTTTGAAAACATGAATAGCTTTAATGCTTTAATGAAATCATGTCTGCATGTTAGTGATCATGTTCATGCAATGCAAGGATCATAAGATTAGCCTCTCATACACTTAACCAAATTACAAATTCCATGGCATGTGAAAAGCTAAAATCTTTCTTCTAAGGCACAAGCTTCTTCTTTAGCTTCATCTTCTTCCTCCTCCCCCTATATCCAACACTCTTGAACTCTTGCACTGAATTGTTTTGTATCTTTTAATTATTTCAAGTACTAAGATCAAGAGTTTTCTTTAGAGCTTTTCTAGAGTAATGTTCTCTAGAGAAAAGAACAGAGTCAGAGTAGTGTTCTCTGGTTTTTTGTGATTAGAAGTCTAATAGGGTTTTAGATTTTGGTTTCTTTATCTACGTTTGATAAAGGTAATCACTTGTAAAGCTTGTAAAGAACATATTTTGATTTAGTGGAACTCTAGCCTAGGTTTGGTTAGAAGACACTAGATGTAGCTTCTCTTTTGAGGGGTGAATTAGTATAAATTTGGTGTTCTCTTGTTTCTTAATCTTTCTATCTTACTCTTGCTTATCTTATGGTTAATCTATTTCAAGATCAACTGAAATATTTTTCTAAAATTGCTTGAAGTGAAGGGCGAGTCTTGATTTTTTGAAAGTTTCATTTTTAACAAGGGAAAACTTGTGATACGATCTTAATTTCGTTGCTGATTTTCAAAGAAATTTTAACGTCCTTGTTTTAACCAATTCACCCCCCTCTTGGTTAATTGTATGTGTTCATCTTTGTTTTCAATTGGTATCAAGAGCTAGTTCTTGAAAGTTATTCAAGGTCACCATCTTTTTAAAAGAAAATGAATACCACACAGATTACCTTCAAGGAGGGTGCCTCCCTCAATCGTCCTCTGATGTTTGAAGGAGAGCATTTCAGTTTTTGGAAAAATAGAATCCAGATTTTCATTCAATCAAATGACCTTGATGCTTGGAATGCAATTGTAAAAGGTCCTTTGATCCCTACAAACACTGTTGATAATGAAAAAATTCCCAAGGAGTGGGATGAGATGACGGAAATAGAAAAAGTGCAAAGGAAATGTGGGAGATGTTGGAAGTGACTCATGAAGGAGCAAATGAAGTAAGTGTAAGATAGGGCCATGAAGCCCGAAGGTATGTGAGAAAAACAAAAAAAAAAATTTCAAGCGGAAACACACATACCACACAAGAATCATTCTTTAGGACATAGATGTTACCTTGTTTATATTTGTAACTTGATGATCAAGGATAGGCTTGAAGATACAAGCCCTCTAATGTTGATCCACACCACTTCTTGTCAAGACTCAAGAACACTTCTTGAAGACCACCAACAAACACCAAAGGAGGCAGGCTAGGCACACCAATGGAGAGGAAGAAGGTTAGGTTTCAAAGTGTTTTTACTTATCTAAGAGACTCACCAATAGATGATATTGGTGGCTGAATTTTCTGTCAAAACTCACACAAGGGCACGTGAAAGTGGAGGAAGGTAGATAGTTTTTTTTTTCAAAAAAAAATATTAGAGAACTATGATCACAATAGCACACTTTATAGAAGAGTTTGAATCAGATTTTTTTTAACCAAAAAATCTGATTATGAAGCATCCCACACGTGAAGAAAAGATAGAGTTGTTGCATTTCAAAAATTGCCAACAACCTCCTATCATATCCTCCTAAGACCAAGTCAATTACTTGAGATTTATTTTTGCCAAATGATAATCATATATCAGCCATATGTAAGCCCCATAATTAGCCCTCAAACTTCTTCCTAAAATCTAGGACATGATCATGATAAGATGCTAGTTGAATTCAAATTCAAATCTAGCTCTTATCTTCTCCTTTTGATATGAAACTAACTACTATAGTTAATTCAAATATTTAAATTCAAAATTTAAATTAATAAATTTAAATATTAGATAATTAATTTAACTATTTAAATTAATTAATAATGTCTTGGACTATCCAAGCCCATTAACTCCATTCATGCGCCCCTCTCTCTTTAAGATAAGTATCTTTCTTGGGCCAACAACCATTATTAGGCCCAAAACCTTTAATGCTATAATGTCATGACAATAAAGTGTTAGTGTGTGACCCATTAGGCCCAACATAGCTACTGACATAAATGAGTTTGGGCCCAATAAGGCCACTACCCATTTAATGACAACACAGAGCACTAGTAATGCTTTGTTGCCCTAGAACTAGTTAGGTAAATGATAAGATCATCCTGTTAAATCTATTTGGTTTTCGTATGTATTTCCTTTCATCTCGGTTACCTTCCCATAAAACCTAGGGTAAGGAAAGTTATCAGCCATTACGGTCTAGGGTAAGCTTTAATACGAAATAGGGAGTCTCCAATTTTACTGACTCTAAAGGCAAATCATCTCATGATTTCTTTTACTATGCATAGATTCCCGAGTCCCGTAAATGTCATCCCGATTTCTCTGATTTACAGATAACCTAATCTCTCACAGAGATTTGACGAATTCCTTTAGCTAGTCACCTTAGACTCGTGTTCTTTCAGGACATGCCCAAAGGTATACCCATGTGTCTCCATGTTTCAGGCAGACGAGGTATACAATCAAAGCATGTCTTCTAGAACACAGTCTAGGTGAAAACTTCTGGTCTAAGGAAAGACACACCCAAATAATAAAAGACTACTTCTAATGATACTATCTGTGATATTTCCTCATAGAGTCTCTTTGTGGGTCCGTTTAGTGCCAGCTATACCCTTATAGGTCCACCCACAACTTTAGATAAGACATCTCCATGTCTGTAGCTCATGAGGTCTTTACCTTGTATCTGCATACAAGTAGATAAGTCGTGCTAGTCTTATCCGAGATCACTGATCCCCATTCTCAGTGTCTCTAGACTAGGAACTTAAAATTTAGGAGTAGACATCTGGTATCCTTGAATCCTCATGATCGTGATCCCATCACTGATACTCAAGAGATACCTATTCTATTCCAAGGGTTTTATCCAGTTACTCATATATTAATAAAGATATCGAGACAGAATATGAAACAAAATAAAGAGCGCTTATAATTTATTTATGACAATATTGAAAAGTACATGTATGTTCTAATCTAATGAAAAGATTGTCTCTAGGACATCCATATGCTAACAGTAAGAAGATCAAGGAAGCATGCCTTGATTCATAAATATGAAATGTTCAAAATGAGCACCACAGAAACATTTCTTAGTTTCAAATAAGGTTCACTCACATTGTGAACCATCTTCTTGGTCTTGGGAAGATTTTTGATGTTGAAGAATTAAACATCAAAATCTTGAAGTGTCTTACAAGACCTTGGCAACCAAAAGTTTCAACAATCAAGGAATCAAAAGATCTATCCAAGATGTCCATGGTTGCACTTTTTGGTAAGCTTCTTGAGTATGAACTTGAAATGTCATAGCTAACACATGCAGAGGATGCAAAGAAGAAACACAAGAGTATAGCCTTGAAAACTGCATCATTTAATGTGGAAAAGGAAGAAGAATCAAGCAAAAATGAAAGTGATGAACATATGAACCTAATAATGAAGAAATTCAGCAAGTTCATGAGAAGGAATAAAAACAAAAAGCTGTCAAAGTTTAACAGGAAAAATGACAGCAACAACAACTCCACCAACTTTACTTGCTTCGAATGTAGTAAGCCTAGCCACATTAAATCTGAATGTCCAATAATTTTGAAGAAGCAATTAGGTGAGAAGAAGACAAAGAAAGAGGGGAAGCCAAAGAAGGCATACATAGCATGGGAAGACAATGATTCAACAACTTGTGAATCAACAAGTGAGAATAAAGAAGCAAATGTATGCTTCGCTTCCACAATAAGTGATAATGAAAATTTCTCAAGTGTTGAATCAGAGGTAAATTTTGAATATGATAATGTTATTGATGCTTTCCATGAGATGCATGAAGAGGCCCAAAAACTTGCACAATCCAATAATAGGCTGAAAAGTAATATTAAATGACATGTTACAAAGATAATGGTGTGTATGTGCCTCATCATCTTCAAATGTTGATAAATGCAAGCTTTAAAAAAAATTTTGATGATTGCAAAAAGAGTCAAGGTGAAAAATACATGTTATTACTTTCAGAAAATTCTTACTTGGTTGATCTTTTGAAAAGACTTTATAGAGGAAAATATAGTTTAAATCAAATGCTAAGTGTACAAAAGTATGCTGGAGATACTTCTGGGTTGGGTTACAAACATGGAGCAAAATCTTTTGGAAAAACAATGTTTGTACCACCAAAACAGAAGAATCAAAAAGGCTTTTCAAAAACTAAGTATCATCAACTGACTCATTTTGAAAGAGCATCAAACTCTATCACTTGCAATTATTGCATGAAGAACGGTCATACATCCCATAAGTGCTATGCTAGAAAATACTATGTGCCTATTGGTGAATGCATTTGGGTGCCCAAAAGAAAAAGAAAGCCAACTAACCCCTATGGATCCATCCCACATAGGGTACCTTTCTTTGCTACTTTTGATTTTTTCAGGTGTGTCTAAGAGCAAAATCAACATTATGGTACCTTGATAGTCGATGCTCTAGACACATGACTGGTGACATGTCCATGCTCATAAACTTGACTCTCAAAGATGGAGGATATGTCACTTATGGTGATAATAATAAAGGAAAGATCATTGGAGAAGGAAATATAGGAGATAGCTTCAAAACAAAGATAAGAATGTGCTTTATGTGGAAGGTTTGAAGCACAATCTCCTAAGCATAAGCCAACTATGTGACAAAGGACTCAAGGTTTCCTTCAATGACAATTGTTGTTTAATTTGTGATGGTCAAACCGGTGAGGTTATCTATGTTGGTAAGAGAAAGGGTAACATTTATGTTCTCTCTATTTAACATTCATTCATTCACAACACTAGCTGCCTAGTAAGCAAAATTATTGACACATGGCTATGGCATAAGAGAGCTAGTCACATAAACATGCATCATATGAACTAGCTTATAAGAAAGGACTTAGTCATTGGCTTGCCTAAGCTTAAGTTTGAGAAGGACAAAATATGTGATGTTTGTCAAAAGAGGAAACAATCTAAGATTTCTTTTCAAAATAAAAATATTGTTTCCACCTTTAGACCCCTTGAATTGCTTCATATAGATTTATTTGGTCCTTCTAGAACTATAAGCTTGGGGGGTAATTTCTATGGGCTTGTTATTGTTGATGATTACTCTAGATACACATGGACTTTGTCTATAAGATCCAAGAGTGATGCTTTCATGGCATTTAGAAAATTAGCCAAGTTAAATCAAAATGAAAAAGCATGCAATATTGTTTCAATAAGAAGTGATCATGGTGGTGAATTCCAAAATGAGTATTTTGAAAAGTTTTGTGATGAAATGGAATCAACCACAATTTTTCAGCTCGAAGAACACCCCAACAAAATGGTGTTGTGGAGAGGAAAAATAGATCCCTTGAAGTAGGAGCAAGAACCCTTCTTAATGAGACAAATTTGGCTAAACATTTTTGGGCTGATACTGTGAGTATAGTTTGCTACACTTTGAGTAGATTACTCATAAGGCCTATTTTAAAGAAAACCCCTTATGAGTTCTACCAAGGTAGAAAACCAAACATTTCTCACTTAAAAGGGTTTGGCTGCTAGTGTTTTGTTTTAAACAATGGTAAATATTCTCTTGGCAAATTTGATGCTAAAGCTGATAAAGCAATCTTTCTTGGTTACTCTTTGCAAAGTAAAGCTTATAGAGTATTTAATAAAAGAACTTTGTGCATAGAGGAATCTGTTCATGTTATATGTGATGAGTCTAACTCCTTCAAAGAGGAAAAGATGTGTGATGTTGATGCAAGTCCAATGGAAGAATATATACAATTCAATGAATTAAATGGAAAGGAAAAGGCAGGACCAAATGTTGATATGGAACAGTCAACACCCTTACAAAAGCTCAAGGATTAGAGAACTACAAGAGACCTTTCCCTTGACAACATAATTGGGGAAGTTTTCAAGGGAGTTTCTATTAGATCCTCACTAAGAAATCTTTGCTGCACTATGGATTTTGTTTCACAAATTAAACCAAAGAGCATTGACCAAGCTTTGCTTGATGAACATTAGATGATGGCCATGCATGATGAATTGAATCAATTCAAGAGACATGAAGTTTGGGAATTAGTTCCTAGACCCTCTTCTCACAAACCTATTGGCACCCAGTGGGTTTTCAGAAACAAACTTGATGAGAGTGGCATCATAGTAAGGAATAAATCTAGATTGGTTGCAAAAGGTTACAACCAAGAGGAAGACATAGACTATGATGAAATCTATGCTCCTGTAGCAAGGTTAGAGGCCATTAGGTTGCTGCTTGCATATGCATGTTTAATGGATTTTAAATTGTTTCAAATGGATGTTAAAAGTGCTTTTCTAAATAGATATATTGAGGAGGAAATCTATGTTGATCAACCTTCTAGTTTTGTTGATTACAAACATCTAAACCATGTCTTTAAACTAAGAAAAGCTCTTTATGGTTCAAAACAAGCTCCAAGGTCTTGGTATGAGAGATTGAGCAACTTCTTGCTTAACCAATCTTTCATAAGGGGACAAGTGGACAAAACCTTGTTCATAAAGAAAAATGGCAATGATATCTTGTTGGTTCAAATCTATGTTGATGATATTATATTCGGTTCAACTAATCAATCTATGTGCAGAGTATTTTCTATCATATTGCTGAATGAATTTGAAATGTCTATGATGGGAGAGCTTGTAACATCCCAAAAATGTAAATGTGTTAATTAAAGATAAAAAGAGATATTACAAAAAATGCTTGAAGGAAAATTACCATAGTACCCTTGAAGTTAAAATTACAAAAATGTCCTTGAAGTGAAAATTACAGTAATGCCCTTAGATATTTTTGGTTAGATATTTTGAAGTGAAAATTACAGTAATGCCCCTGAGTGAGTAGCAAATTACCAAAATACTCTTGGATATTTGCCTTAGATATTTTTATTGAAACTTTAAGAAATTACAAAAATGCCCCTGAAATGACAAATTACCAAATTACCCTTAGTAACAGATAAATATTACAAGAAAACTAGGAGTACCTAGACTGACCGAAAATTTATGATTAGTATCTAAAACTATCACATGAGGAACACATATGATCGTAGTGTGATACAAGAAGGAAAGAATAGAATTTTATATCTCCCTCTGTACTTAACCAAACGAGGTGTTTGACCACTCATTTTAAAGCTTAGGATATCCTCTATGTTATTCTAAAAGATAGGACCAAACTAAGCAATGAAATTATGCCCAGAATTTAATTAAACACAAGCTGTCCAATGCTGTGCATACTCAAAAACAGTTTTTACCACCCGTATTGAAAAATTTATTTCTCTCTCATTACTTATTCAAATTAGGTGTATGATATATGGAATTAAATATCTAGATGTCAACTATAACATAAAAATTTCTAATAAATATAGAGTGTGTACTGTCTGCAATAAGAAGAATACTAAGAGATGTCATTGTCCTAAGTTGAATTTGCTGGTAGCTTTAGAAGTCTAGATTAAAAATGCTATATCTTGAGTTTTATATCTCCAAATAAGGCATGTAATACCTTGTTACAAAGCTTAGGAAGTCTAGTTCAACATTCTAAAAGATGAGAATTTTTGGACTAGTAGATTGGTACAGAATAAACAATGAGCGAACCCCATCTGGTTAAGTGTTTCTAGCCTTTTGGACCTTTTGGATTGGACACAACTTGTAACTCTTGGTATTTTGGCCCAAGGAATCAAATCTTCAGCTCAAATTTGGACTGTTCAGAAGTGGATTCACGTGCAACAGCCATAGAATAGGCATAGCTTAGTGAACTAATAGGAAGAAAAGTTTGGTAAACCAAAGTCAATGGTAAGTCAATGAAGATAAGCTTTTTGAACCAACCTTCTAGGTGGCCTTCAAGGTGGAAAGCAAGCATCAAATGAGGGAATCTTGCAAATAAAAATCTAGTTTCAGCCAAGACATAGGCACCAATCAGATTGTGTTTCATGTCCAAGCCTTTCCACATGGCATAAAATAAAGCTTAGGAAATCATTGCTTTTAGAAAATAAACACCAAATTGAAGGTGCAACTGCTAGTATATATGTACAGTCGTGGGTTTGTATGCCTTAGGTGAATCAATAAACAAAAATAAAGCTTTAGGAAGCCTGTCCACATGCACATATGCCATTAATAAAGGGAATATTGGTAATGATGATTAGATAAGGAAAATCTAGATATTTTCTTAGTCTATAATGACTTAGTCAACCTAGAACTTAATTAACTACTAACTAAGTTTCTTTCTAACCAATTCCTTTCCATCCTAACTAAATCAATTAGTATAAATAGATTATAGCACCCCAAAATTCTTCACGTAAGGCCAAAACCCAAGACTCACAGCCAAATTGCTTTCCTTTGCATTTTATTTTGTTCACTTCCTCACTTCCTATCTCCTTTATTGCTCCTAACCGTGACATCTTCTACCACCTCACCCATCATCCATTTTCCTTTTAAAGACCTCATTTCTTAGAGGATTTTCCCAAGGACGACAGCCCTTACTTCATTCCATTTAAAAAATAAACTCACTTGAGGTAGGCTAGGCTTCAATCTTTAGTTAAGAATTTATTAGGACTAAGTTACATGCTTAAATGTACAAATTTATGGCTATTATTTAGGCTGGAATTTCATGTCATTTGAAGGTTATTTTATGATGTGGAAATGTTGATTTAAACCATAGGATAGGTGATGATTTATAGGCTGAAATATTAGTGATGTTTGGAAGTATATTTAGTGATCTTTGGAAGTGATTTTGATGATATTTGGACTGTTTGTTCATATTTTTATTATGGGACTATTTTGTATTAATTTTTAGAAGTATAGGTTGAATGGTATGTAGACAAATGGTTCAAATACTAGAGTGATTCAATTTTGAGGATGAAGTAGTAAGGTGGTAGGTGAAAGGAGATTAAGATGCATGCTAGGTTATGATCTTTTCTTGTGAATGTTTAAAGGAATTAGAAATTATTTGAAAGATATATTGTGGTTTATTAGTTAGATAACTAACATGATTTTTATGTAGCTTGAGGATATTCAATTGTCATGCCTAAGTTGGTATGATTTTTCTTGAATAAGGTATGGTAGTTTAACCATACTTTTGGTATGTATGATCTTATGATGGAAATATTTTCCATAAGGTTATATGTATTTACTTATGGATTTTATTATTGATGAAAATGATGGATTTGATGTGATGATATGATGATTCATGTTTCCGAGTCCAGTACGAGATTTGTGAAACAAAATTTGATACTACATCCAGTAGGAGATGTAGAGACTAGGTGCAAATACATGGAATGACATGCATGACTAGCGTAATGAAAATGATGTGAATATCTCACACTTAACCAAGAGGGGGGTGAATTGGTTAAACCTTGGTAAATTAAAATTTCTTTAATCAAAAACAGAGTTCCTAGGATCTTTATCACTTTTCAAAACCAAGAAACTTTATTCAATCAAGTAGCTCAGCCCCAAAGAATTCAATGACTCAAAACTTATATAATTGGTCAAGCAATTTAATCAAGAACACAATGAATATAAGGGATAGAGAAGCAAAACACAATTAATTTTATACTGGTTCATTTCAACACTAGAAGCTACATCCAGTTTTCTTCCAACCAACACTAGGTTAAAGTTCCACTATTATAATTTTCAGTTCTTACAATCAATTACAATGTCTCCCTTTATCAACCCTAGATAAAGTACAGAAATCTAAAACCCTATTAGATTCTAAGAGACAAGAACTTGAGAACACTACTCAGTTCTTTCACCTAGAGAACTCTACTATAGATACATGCAAGAACTCAATTACAATAGCAAATTCACAAAGAAAAATCAAAAGGAAAATTACAACCAGATTAAGGAGAGAAACAACCTGATGATCCAATGATGCAATGTAAAATGAAATTACCAGCTCAGGTTGAATGATTATAAATCAAATAGCATAGCTTTCCTTAATCTTGAAAAGGTTTCAAGCTCCAAGAATGACTCACACACTCATGATTAAAACACAATGGAGTAAGAAAGAATTTATCCCTTAGAAAACACTTAAGAATGCTTACAAGAATGTTTAAGCTCAGAAAATATGAAGTTAGAAAAGCAACTGAGCCATGGTTCTATTTATAACAAATTTTTATAACTGCTGGTAATCGATTAAATCACCATTTTAATCGATTAAAACACTTATGTAATTGATTAAGTTACCACTTTAATCGATTAAAGTGTTCAAGAGTTTTCTGGGTTTGAGCAACGAGCAAATTAATCAATTAATACGAGCTGTAATCGATTATTCCAGTAGCACTGTGTTTTCTAAAAGACTTGAGTAATCGATTATGAAATGTGGTAATCGATTATGCCAGTGCAGCAAGATTTTCTCAAAATATTGTGTAATCAATTACGAGTTATGGTAATCGATTATTCCAGTAAAACTTGCTTTTCTCAAAGGCTATGTAATCGATTACGAGAAATGGTAATCGATTACGGCAGTGCAATCTTAAAATCATATATAGCCATGTAATTGATTACTACCTATTAATAATCGATTAAAAAGTTCAACAAGACAGTTTACATGAAAACGAAGGTCAAATAATCGATTATTCCGATAGGTAATCGATTATATTGTGCTTGAAAGCTTTCCAGAATTGACTAAGAACAAAATAATCGATTACGGACTTTAAAGTAATCGATTACATCAGTGTAAAATGCATTTTTCCAAAAACCTTTGAATCAGTTTAAAACACTTAGTCAAATTGCCAAACTCTTGTGATCTTTATGAAACCAATTAAGTTAATTGTGGATTAAGTGAATGCAATGCACTTGGATCACCAGAATTGCTTTTCTCTTACACTTTTCACACTAAATTATCTTCAAGGCATCCATTGCATGTTGAAAGCTCAAAACCAATGCTTGAATCGAAGTTCCTTTTCATTCTTTAAGTAGCTCCCCCTGAATCCAACACGTAAGATGGCCGCAACATTTCTACATCTAGTACGAGATGTAGCTACATATAGTACAATATGTAGAGGCCATGTGCACCTTGGGAAAATTCATTTCATGCATTCATATAGTTGCATAATTATTGTATGGAGTTATTTGGATATATTGATGATTTATTAACGTACTAACGTGTTTGGTGGTTTAGATTTTGCCTACTGAGAATCTTTCTTAATGGATCTGGACTGAAGGAGGAATAGACATGAAGCTAGCATGAGATTTTTCCTAGTAGTCTTATGTTTTAGAATATTAGCAAGTATGGTAGATGATGTATGGCTGCACCCACCAGCCATTTAAATTCCCAAATCTACCTTGCAATGAAACCCACTCTTCAAGAAACTTCAAGAACACAAGCTGTCCAGCAATTCCATGAAATATGTGGCTGTTTGGAAGCTTTACTGGCAGCAATGGAAGATGGAAGAAAGGTAAGGAATGAAGGTGGATGGCACCATGGAAAAGCTTTCCAATAAGCCTAGGAAGAATAGCCACAATAGCTTGATGCTATTGATAAGAAACAAGAGGTTCTTGCACAAGAACAAGAGAGAAACTCTACACAAATTTCAGAATTTGTAAAAATGACATCAAAAGTATTTGCATTCAGTTTTTGGGCTGCTTATATAACCCACGAAGTTACACTCAAATGCAAGGCAAATGATCATGCAAATGAAGCTTGAAATGTAAACTATATGAAGCCTAAATGCAAACTAATGAAACTCAAATTGAAAGCTTCATCCTAAGTGACTTCTTGGCTGAACCAACATGCCTAAAGGTGGAGTATTTTAGCTTCTAAGTGCAGCATTTTAAGCCTTAAGGTGCAGCCAAC
>QARZ01039596.1:0-27470 GCA_013407115.1 Glycine latifolia
TTTTTTTTTTTTTTTGTGGCACAGTGGCCAATGTCTCGCATAAAAGTGGACAAATTACTGGCCAAAAAACAAAAGAATTTTGAGAATTAATTATATCGGATAAGATATGACTTGTTCAATAATGAGAGCCAGTCAAGCGCTACAAAAATTATAAGACACGTTTAATTTAAGATGAAGATCATGCAACGACGAATTGCTAAGAAACTCAGTAAAATTCAATGTGCAATTTTATTTTATTTTTTAGAAACAACACTGCTATATACAGTATGAAGCAAAGAAATCCAGTGAAAAAGAAGAAGAAGTAAAGTTGGGAAAACAAAAAAAAAAAAAAACAATCAAAATAGAATTAAACACCACCATATATCTAGAGATTGAAAAATAAATTTATTAAACTTGACACATATAAATGTAACTATGTAAGAATTCTTATATATTTTCGTTTTGTACTAAATAAAATTCTTGTATTAAAAATGATGGTTAGTTGTTGTTTAACAAACATTTAGATTGAATTTAGAATGTTAAAATCAAATAAGAAAAGAAAATTCTTTTTATTTTTAAGAATGTATTTAGATTTTCATAAAAAATGTATTTAGATAAATAGTATTATTAAAATCTTATTAATAAATTCTTTATTTCTTATTATATAAGAACTTATGGTTCCTGTCAAAAAGAAAAGAACTTATGGCATAGATGTGGCTATAAAATTTATTAAAATAAATATATAAAGACAACCTTATTTTCTTAAATTTATTAAAATAAACTACACTTATAAAAACAATAAATTATTTTCGTAAATTCAAATAATTTCTATATGAACTCTTCAAATTATTTCCTTCATTTGACATCTACTACGTACATATAGTATGTGACCTTTGCGAGTTTAGTTGATTAGCCTTGGACGATGGACCGTCAAAGATAAATGTTAGATGAAATTCAAAGTCAGAATAATAATACGGTTATTTGCTACAAAAAAAATGCTTACGAACAGGTGTTAATCTACGGTTATTCGTTAGTGGTTGGACCAAATCAATTCCTATTCAAACAAATCTTACGTATAATGGTTGAACTAATTAAACAGTTACGAAATAGATAAAGGATGGACCAAATTAATCAGAAGCATAACTATTCAACCAGTATTTATCCATAAACTATGGATTCACACAAGGTCACGATGATATTTTAAGGATTTAATTAATTAATTAAATTAATGATTGTTTTCTCCCCCATTGACTCTGATAGCTAAATTATAAGGGCTATCTAATTACTTATTATCTTATATATATAACATAATATTCAGTAAGTTTTTTTTTTCTGTGTGTAAATTATATATATAACATAATATTCATTTTAAGTTTTTTTTTCCTGTGTGTAAAAAGGAGAAGAATAAATGCTTGTCAACATAAATTTTATTATGAATTATGAAAATTTAAAATTTGATTTGATAAAATATTTTTAATTTTATCTTTTTGTTTGTGTTATGCATTGGCCCAAAAGAAAAAAAAACCCTGAAATAGATGGAATCCCAAAACTCCATAAGTTTTCAAGAAGCTTTGCAGGTCATGTTCAGGTGTGATCACTTAGAAAAATTTTAACACTCAAATTTGTGTTTATAAGATGTTATAAATGAATAGAAATTGGAATGCAACCATATCTTAGCTTGTCCCTTTTATAAGATGTGTCTGGTGGGTGCATAGTGCAATTGCCTTTCATGCTCTATTGAGTATCCATCGTTTAGGCTTACTGAGATGCTCTTATTAAATCACATGCACTTAATTGAGTTGACGTTTGTTTACTTTGAAGATTATGAGCCTCAAATCAAATGTCGACCCAAAACACTTTACTTCTAAATTTTAATGATTTTTATAAAGAAAGTAATGAAATTAATTTTGTTGATATTAATATTTCTTGAGCAATTATTGGAAAAATTAAATAAAGTATAAAAAGTTTATAATATTTATCAATATAACTGGTAGGGCATTAAAAAAACAAATATCAATGTCTAAAAGGACTTCTTAATAAATATGTAACCCAACTAAAAGTATAGCTTATTATTTGACATTTAAACTAACTTAATTATAGTTTATTATATGACTAGTTTATAAGTTTGTTTAACCAAATTAAAGGTATCTAATAATCTTGTTTAGCTAACTTTTAATTCATTGCTAGTAGTTGTATACCGTATTATCTTCATCATTTTAAAAAACTTCACTTTTACCCTTTGTTTATTTACACTACGGTTGATCTCTTTTTACCTTTCAAAAAAAAAACAAAAATCCTCTTTGCATGTTTAACAAAAAAATAAAATGTCAAAATTAAATATTCATTATTACAATTTAAAAGTATAAACACAATTAAAGGAATTAAAATAAATAATTTTAATTATAACTACCTAAAAAAATTGGTCTGAAAAAATTATAATTTGTATAAAAAATCATACAAAAATGTTCTTTTACAATTTTAGTTAGTTTAACAATCAATTTTACCCTCTAAAAAAACAATTAATTTTATAAAACACTTTTACTTTTTTTAGACGAACACTTTTACTTAAATAAGCTAATTTATCACCTTTTAGTTTTCAATTTGATAGTTTTTTTTAGCTTTAACTAATTTATAAACTACTTTTTATCTAACACACTCTAAATATACTAAAGATTTTTCACAAAATGTAATTAGTTACGTAATTTAATTCCACTAATAAAAATAGTAGGGGGGGTGGGGTGGGGACAACAAGTTAATTTTTTTCTTCATCCTCCGATTGATTAAAAAAATAAATTATGACTAATGATAAAAAAATAAATAAAATATGAAAAAAATATTTACAAGAATAGAAAAGTTATGTCGGTACTCTTTAATTTCTCCTTTCTTTTTTAGAGTTTATATTTTTTATAGTCTTAATCCTCTAGTTTATAAGGAAAAGGAAAAAGGGAAAAGGGAAAAGAGACCCTCCAATAGATTACATATAATGACTATCTAGCTAATTAAGTATTTTGATTTGTTTTAGATCACCACAATTGGAATTTGATTCAATCTTATCAACGCACACACCCTTTCAAATTTTACAAACTTCAAAATTACGTGTAAGAAAAAAGAATTGTTTGTTTTGAATTTTTTTTATTCTACATACCTTTATAATTAATTACAAAAATTTATTATTTTATTATGTAAGAGTCAAAATAGGATTTTATAATATTCTTGATTTTGATTTCTCTGTGACTTTTACACTATAATATTCCGATGACATTTCTCTTAACATTATTATTACTCAGAACTCTCCAAAGGATAAATAATAATTTTTTTTTACTAAACAAGTGCTAATATATATATGGTTAGCTTGTGAGTCCATTAAAATAGAAAATAACAGTTGAAACAATGCATGCTTTATTTATATTATATTATGTGTATTATTAAGAAATATTTCAGCTTATTATTAGTATTTTACTTAAAAGATACTTTTAAGTTTAAACTAAAAAAAGAACTTCAAATAAAAGTAAAAGTTATTTGTTAGATTTCATTGTGATGAATTTAAGGAAGTAAGGTGTTTCGTATTTGTTGGTTTAGTTGGGAGAGGAGGTTTTCGTTTTGTATTCTCAATTAGGGTTATATATGGATTGAGTTAAGTTGAATTTGAGAAAATGTATCGAACAATCCAATTAAAATATCTTGGATTGAATTGAGTCGTGTTTTAATGATTTTACTATCAAATTCAATCTAACTCAATCTAATTGAATGAAACAGATCATGAAATTCAAAAATTAAAAATTTTATAACAGATTTTTTAATATTTTTATTTAAAATATATAATATAATTTTATAAAATATGTAAATTTATTGCAATAAAAAATTTCAGATTTTTTATATATTATTATATTCTTATTATTGTTAATAATATATATATGACAGTTGAGAATCCATTACTTAACCTAAATATAATCAAGTGTATATTGGATCGAGCTAAATTTGATCAAAACATTTTTAAAATATAATCAAATATAATTTGATCGGATTAATTTAAATTGGATCATAAGTCAATTTGAACTTGTGAACACTCCAACTCTTTTTTTATTGTATTGTTGCTATACAAGGCACATATTGTGCTTTAATGTTTTTTTTTAATAAAATATCTTTGCCTAAAAAAATCCATTTTGAGTTAAAAGTCGTTTAATAATTTTATAAAAATTATTTTACTTAAAATTAGTTATCTTGACTAATGAAAGAAATATATTTATAAAATAAAAATATTCTGTAAACTTATAAACTTAGTTTAAGTAAGTTATTATAATAATAATAAATAAATAAATTAAAGTTCAAATATTTAAAACTTTTAATTTATAAGAATGTCACATATAAAGTACGTCATCTATGTCACACAAGGCTAAAAGTCTTAATATTTTATTTTCTTTTTACTTTTAAAATGTTTATTAATTTTTTTATACATAAGATAGGGTTTTATTATTCTTTTTTGTTTGTCTTCTTTCACTCATTTGCATGTTCGATGCACCAACCTTCTTATATTATTTTAGCATTATACTACAAGATATCAAATAACTTTTGATTTAAATATTTTTCTTTTATATTTCTCTATATCTTTTCAATCAAATAACCTCTCCTTTTATTCTATTTGTGACTTATTTCTCTTCTTTTAATTTCTCACATTTTCTCTCCCATTCCTTCTTTTTCCTTCTTCACAACCAAGCAAAGGGTACGGTTAGTGTTTCGCCACTTAATATTTTTCCTTTCAAAATTATTAATATCGATTATATAAGTAGCAAATTTATATTTTTCAATATTTTAAGAGGAATTAAATCATTTTACAATTTTTATTCTTGCTTATTTTGATTTTAGAAGAATTTTTAAAATATAATTTTTTTTTGTAAGAAGCTTTGTGTCCAAATTACTTTTGACATATTAAGTGAATTTTTTATAACATAAATTCTTATAATTTCATCTTTATATTTAATAATAAAACCAAATTATTATTAGCAATAAAAATATTATTTATGTGTGTGTGAATTTTATTCTTTATATCTAATAATAAAATCAAAATATCATTGGCAAGAAAAATATTATTAGCAAATAAGTTATTTATTAAAAAGAATTCAAATTATTATTCGCAAAAAAGGTTATTTATTTATAAAATTAGTGTTACTTGGGGTATTAATACTTCTTAAAATATATTGCATTTAATAATAATAATAGTTTAACTAATAGCTTCTGAATGAAAACTTATTAATAATATACTGTACAAGCTAAGATGGCGACGATTCAACATCCAAACTTGTTGCAAATAGCTGGGTTACAGCAAACGACGAAAGTTTAACGTATAGCTCACCCAAGACCCGAATATTTTGACCACGAGAATTTGTTCCATCAAAATGTTCGTATATAGCTTTGAAAAGTTCTTAGCTAGAAACTAATTATAAATTGAGCAAAATTTGGTATTATTCTAATTGAAACAGAAGTTTGATTTCGAGGTTGAATTCTAATATATAATTGTCTTAAAAACTTAAAAGAAAAATGTATCATTTATAATAATTTTATTTCGTTCAAGTAGAATTATCTCCAATAAAATATATATATATATATATATATATATATATATATAATATAATATAAAGAACAAAAATTTTAGTTTTATATTGTTATCTTATTATTCAATTATGATTTAAAATATTTTTTAATCCTCTAAATTTAAAATTATTTTTTAATCTTTTAAATTCACATTTTTTAATCCTTTTGTATAGTGTAGTCAACATATTAAATAAGAGATTTATAATTTATGAAAATTTTGACAGATTTAAAATATGTTTCTAATGGTTAAAAATTATCATAATTAAATAAGAATAAAATTAAAAATTCATTAACCACGTTTGAAAAATATTTTTATTTTTTTTATTGATTTGATTCTAACAATTTTAAATAGTAAAAAAATAATACTTTAAATATAAAATAAAAAATCAAATTCTAACGATAAAAATATAAAAATTATGAATATCTTATTTTTTATTTGTTTCATAATTCGGCATAAAGATTAAAAATAATATTTTATGGATTATGAGAATAAAAAAAATCAAATTTAAATTTAGAAAACAAAAAAAAATCACTTTTAACGTATAAAAATATATTTAAGTGTTTAATTAATTTTAAAGTTAAACTTTTGACTATTCATTTGGATGAGACGGAATATATCACGACACCCAATAATGCTGTGAGTAATAAAAAATTCTTTGCTCTATTCAATTTAGAGCGGCAAATTAAGATATACATTTATAGATTTTATATCAATCGCGTCATCCCTAATAGGAATTGACACGTTTGATCGACTTCTATGCTTTATGTTAGATGAATTTTCTTGTCGATAAATGATATGTCAATTTTATTATGTAAACTCTCGTTGAAGTTGGTAATCATTCTTCTTGGCCTTGAAAAGAAGCATATCTTCTTCTAATTTAAATTTTTATGCAATAAAAAAAAAGAATGGGTCAATTTTGATTTTTAATACGAGGGACGGAAAGAACAAGAGATATATTAGTGGTTTCTGTAGATAACGTGAAGGTTGGAACAAGTTTTCCTCTATAAAAAGGAACGCATTAATTTGCTGAGAAACATGAAATGCAAATAAGCAGATATGGCATATATACCTCTCATTGCTCTAGTTACCTCATTGATTACTATCACACAAGGCGTTGCTACCCCTAATCCTGAAATAGCTTCTCTGAATCGGAATAGTTTCCCAACAGGCTTCATCTTTGGTACAGCATCCTCGGCATATCAGGTATATATAATTCATTATGACTGAATAATAATGTAAAATTATTTTATATTGTATCAATGTAGTGTATGATTTTTTTCTCATATATATTGTCAATTTATCATACGTGATATAATAAGTTAAAATGTTAAAATGTTTTTAGTGTTTTTCTTACTTTATTTTGTGGTGTTAATTATTATGTATTATGCAGTACGAAGGTGGAGCAAATGAGGGTGGTAGAGGACCAAGTATTTGGGATACCTTCACCCATAAATATCCAGGTATGTATATATCTGGTTTTTTCCTACTGTTTTTTCTTCTTCCAAATTCTATACAATTGTTCATATGCGAATTGGCATGCAGAAAAGATAAAGGACAGAGACAGTGGTGATGTAGCCGTTGATTCATATCATCGTTACAAGGTATTTGCCGATTCAAAGTTTTTGTTTCTTCTAAAGTTATTTATCAATTGTCCTTACTATTGAAAACTACTGAATAATAAATTAAAACAAATTAATTGTTTGCATAATAAAATATGAATAGGAGTAAAGATGCTTTTCTAATTTTCTTATCACCATTATGACGTACATTTCTATTAATGATTGACACTAGCCTGTATCATGCTGTAAAAATAAATCTGTAAGAGTATCATGAAATATTGCAACCAAATTAATTAATTAATAATTAATTAAGAAATCAATTAATTAGACCCTTGCAAATTCAACTAAGTGGAATTTTAAACACTAAAAAGTAAAAAAAATATATGTTACTATATCTCTTGATGGTTTTCACTGTTTTCGTTTTCCAAGTAAAGATAGTGATGATGTCATGTTGTGTGTTCGTAGGAAGATGTTGGGATTATGAAGGACATGAATTTGGATGCTTACAGATTTTCCATTTCTTGGTCTAGAATACTCCCTGGTAAGTCAAATATAGATCAATGATTATTTTGGACTAAAATTTATCTGTTTGGGTCGATGTTCTGCTTTAACCTTTGTTTCTCCCCCTCATAATTAAACTAAATATCTAAAGAAGGAAAGCTAAGTGGAGGTATAAATCAAGAAGGAATCGACTATTACAACAACCTTATCAATGAGCTACTAGCAAATGGTATGTACAAAAGCTTTATTACTGTTTTTTTTAATGCTTTTCATTTGACAATTTCTCCTGTTATTGATGATGACAATAAATCAAATACTAATATAATAATCACATATAAAAAATATTTCAGGTTTGAAACCATTTGTGACTCTTTTTCATTGGGATCTTCCCCAATCTTTAGAAGATGAATATGGTGGCTTCTTAAGCCCTCGCATTGTGTAAGTGATACAATTTAAAATTTTCACTTGAAAGCTAAGCTAAAACATTTATGGAAACATTTATTAAATATCATGCATTTTGAATACAGGAAAGATTTTCAAGACTATGCTGACCTTTGCTTCAAAGAATTTGGAGATAGAGTAAAACATTGGATAACTTTGAATGAACCATGGAGTTATAGCCAACATGGTTATGCAACAGGGGAAATGGCACCAGGTCGATGTTCTGCTTGGATGAATCCTAGTTGCAATGGTGGTGATTCCGCAATAGAACCTTATTTGGTCTCACATTACCAACTTCTTGCTCATGCGGCAAGTGTTCATGTGTACAAGACCAAGTATCAGGTTAGTTAATTAAAAAATGGCCACCTTATTAATTGTTTTAAGGCAAGTTTGGATGCATATATATATATAAAATCACAAGGATGTTGAAAAGGGAAATGATTGATACTTGCAATTTTTAAATTGATTAATTTTAATGATTTTTAATAAAAAATTATGTGTGCAGACATTTCAAAATGGTTTGATAGGCATAACCTTGAATGTTAATTGGTACGTGCCATTCTCGGATAACAAACTTGATCACAAGGCTACTGAACGAGCTATTGACTTCCAGTATGGATGGTAAGTACTTCTCTCCATGCCATATCCTCGTGCACAAGTCTTCATTCTTAAAAAAATAACATTCTTGAAAAATCTAAATGACAAAGAAATGAATAAGGTAAAAATCATGTAAGTGGAAGGACGATCTTAATGCCTTAAGGTTGTTAGGATATAGAATCAACTTTACTAGTGGTTTTATGATACATTGTTGTAAATCTAGCTCCTGATATGAAATGAATGCAATCTTCGAGTCTATTAGTTAAATGTTATCCGTGTTTTATATTTTTTTATTGATTATACTTCTTTAATGTAAGAATGGAACGTAAATAATAAATAGATAAAAATGCATCAAACAATGAATTAAGTTAGCAGAATTACTATCCAAAGTAATTGATAGATAGTTTAATTACTTCATTTGTTTGTTCCACTACAGGTTTATGGATCCACTAACAATGGGAGATTATCCAAAAAGCATGCGATTCTTAGTGAGAACACGTTTACCAAAGTTTACAAAGGAACAATCCAAATTACTTATTGATTCTTTTGATTTTATTGGCATAAACTACTATTCCTCTTCTTATGCCTCCGATGCACCTCAACTAATAAGCAATACCAAAATCAGCTACCTAACAGATTCCCTTGCTAATTTTTCATGTAAGCACACTTGTGTAATATCTATATATTAGTTATATTAATTGTATACATGTTGAATTTGATTATTATAGATGATGACATGTCTTTCATTTTTGTGATTGTAGTTGTGCGTGATGGAAAACCCATTGGTTTAAATGTACGTGTGTGGTGTCATATAAAATTGCAATCATTCTACATGTTTATCAATTAGTATGTTTTTCTTAATAATAAATAAAATTATTTTTCATGATTATGCAGGTTGCTTCAAATTGGTTGTACGTTTATCCAAGAGGATTTCGAGACGTTTTGTTATACACTAAAGAGAAATACAACAACCCTTTAATTTATATTACAGAAAATGGTAAATAACCTTGAATATCCAATTTATTTTCCTTTGAATGCTATTAAAAACTAGTTGTAAGTAATTTGATGAGAAAGTAATTAAAAAATTAAATTTAATATCTATATATACATGTCTATATGGGATTTTATATTCAATACAGGCATATTAAATAAACTATGTAGCATAGTTTACAATTTTGTTTCTTATTGTACAGGTATAAACGAGTATGATGATTCATCACTATCACTTGAGGAATCTCTTCTTGATATTTATAGAATTGATTATCATTATCGTCATCTCTTTTATCTTCTAGAAGCAATCAAGTAAGTAATTTATTTACGTATCTAATTAAAGAGATAAGTTTTTTTTATCTTGTTGGCTTACGTACTTTGGAATTTACATTTTTCTATTTGTTTTCTTTCGATGTAAACACAGGAATGGTGTGAATGTAAAAGGGTATTTTGCATGGTCTTTGCTCGACAATTTTGAATGGCACTTAGGTTACACAGTACGATTTGGAATGAATTTTGTAGATTACAAAAATGGCTTGAAAAGATACCCAAAGCTTTCTGCATTATGGTTCAAGGATTTTCTCAAAATTGAAATCAAGCTTCACGAAGATTCCATGCTATAATACTAATTACTATATGAGATTCCTTAAACATTTATATTTGTAAATATATAGTTGTTAGGTTTATTTAATTCTTAGGCTATTTCTTATGAATTTGTAGTTCTTATAAATATTCTTGTGAATTTATAGTTCTTGGAATTTAAAATAGATACATAACATAGTGTAAGCTTGTTTAAAAGATGTCCTGAAAGTTATTAAAAGTCAAACAATCCTAAGAATATAATACCTCTTAACTTTGTGAAAATGAAAACATTTACTATAGGACTTGGTTTTAAAGGTTAAGTTACACTTTTTGTCCTTTATCTCATTGTTTAAATTTAATTTGGTCCATTATCTTTTTAAAAAATAATTAATATTTTATCTTTTAAATTTGGTTCAATTTGTTTTTAAAATGTCAGAATTAGTTTCATATATTTTAAACACTTTCTTTCATAATGTTTTGATGATTTTTAATCGTCACAAAATAAACCACCGTAAAATGAAATTAAATAATAATAAAACTAACATTGCATCATTAATTATATCAATAAAAACTTAAAATATTGACAAACAAAAATCATCAAAAACTAAAAACGATTAATTTTTTGTTCAACTATAAAAATAAAACCTTAAAGAAAAATCAATAACTAAAAAGATAAGAGAGAGTGCGACTTAGGGCACCTCCAATGCTAGGAGCTTATATGGGTTTCTTATTGAATTTTGATGAGTCCTCTTTTAAGATACAGTTTCTTATATAAGAAACAAACTCAACTTAAATTTAAGCACTCCAAGAGAGAGAAAAAGTAAAAAAGAATGCCAAGTCAGCTAAGAAACTCTCCTAAGATACTGCATTGGAGATGATCTTAGCTTGAGTGAAGATGTGAACTTATGATAGAGGAAAAAAAGATAAATACTTAATTTAGTTCCGAAAGTAGAGTCATTCTGAAAATATTCAAAAAGTAGTAAGACTTAAAATAACAATAACTAGTTAAGTTTAATAAATTATTTGAATTTATTTATTTTCAAGAATGAATGTGATAACGTTTTATACTTTTATCAGGAAAAATCTAAGAGATTGGTAAAAATTATTATTAATCAAATATTTTGTTATTAACAAATTGATCTTATTATAACAAATATTTTTAACTGCTATAAAACGTTTTCTGCCGTAGGTTTTATAATATGTACGTGGGTCGTAAAAGGTCAAATGTAACGCATGGTGAAACTTTTTTGATTTTAATAATTTGATTAGCTAATAGGTTTTGATTCAAATAAAAATCCAATAACAGGTTTTTACCTATTTTATTCTTTTTTATTGCCAATGCTGACTTTTTTTTTTTGATAGAGTAAGATAACTAATGCTGAGTTTTAATTCAGCACCAAGGATTCTAACGATTTCAAATACGTAATCAAGTAGATTACGCGTTACTTTTTATATTAATAAAGTATTTTTATAGAGGTGCATTTAATAATTAAAATTTAATGAAGTATTAGATAAGACTTTCTACACATTCAATAAATTTGAAGAGGTTTTATAATCCATTTTAAATATCTTGGGACATATTAGTTAGAATTTAGTTTTTTTTTTAATTCACAAGTTAACTTTGTGTCTCTTTTTTTATTCATAAAAATTGAACACAATATATTTATAGCACTCACACATCCTATTTAATCAATTAACATAGATCCTCTTGACATGTAATTGTGTGTCTGATCGCACCAAAAAATATAAATTAAATAGTTTGGTTTCTTTGAATGCCCGTTTTTATTATTGTCAGTTTACCTACCATTCATTTTCTACACGTTTAAAATTATCTTAACTTTATTTAATTGCTAAAGAACACCAATAATTTTTCAAATCCTTCGTAATGTTTCATAAAATTGCTAATTATAAAGCAAGTTTCAGGGTCAGTAGGCAACAAGCTTACATAAGGTTAGGTCGTGACTTTCTGCCTACCTTGATAATCTATGCTTGGTGTATTAAGGCTTGAACTAGACAATATGTTTAGAAAAGCGTATATGCAGCGTTGACTAAAAAGCAAAGAAAAAAAATAAAAGAATATACATGCATGTATATTGATTGTATCCAAAAGCATATACATGCATGTATAATAGTATATTGATTGTATATGGATTGAAATGCCCCCTTTAGTTAATTTATTTGTTATTTTTTTTCTTATCAAAATAAATAAATAAATATCATGCACACATACGGTTCCTTTTGTAACATACGTGAGGGCAGAACACTGAATGAATCCTACTTATATTCTTATTGGTCCATTATTTTAGCGAAACAAAAAATGCACTATATTTTTATTTATTCTTATGTACTGTTATCTTATATTTTTAAAATGTATCGAATATAGAATAGAATATAAATTGTTTGCTTGACTGGCGAATTTCTCTAAAATATTACCGAAAGAGATAAACATGGAATTGCCATTGTATTACTGTCTGATTACGTGGATAGCATAGTAAATAATTTTCTCAGATGAATAATTTTGATTGTTCATTTAGATTAACATTACATTGTAGAAATTTCTGCACTTTTGCCATTTGGTTTTGGATAAGATTTTCTTTAACATCCACAAAATTACGTAGCCCGGTCGACAAGTTACAGTGGACCTCATTACAAAGAAATTGAGTAATTATGGCGTTTATTTCAAATTTAGCATAGCATGATGCTAAGGAAATAAAGTATTTTTTTAAATCTATATTTATTATGTAAAAAATACAAAAATAAAATAAAAATATTTGATAAATTCTATTCAACGTTCTTAAATACTACTAGAATATATCTCTGAAAAATATTAATAAAACTATTAAATTTAGTTTGAAATTTTCAATATTTAGAAATTACTTGAATCCAGTTAATTTAGTAGATCAATTCAAAATAAAGTTCAAAAGCTCTGTTAGAGTTTGTTTTCTCTGTTAGAATCAAGTATGTTTTGTTAATAATTACTTGAATTAATTAAATTGGTGTAGCTTTTATTAATATATTAAGAAATTATTAAGTTATCCATTTGGAAATTTAAAAATATCACATGGGACAAATTTATTAAGCATGGTTTCATGTAGCAATAATTGTTTAATAAATAGTTGCACCCAATGTGCCTAAAAAAATTAAACCCATATCCAAACCAATAAGACACATTAGTCAAATTAGAAATTAAACGTTACTAACCCACACCAACCCCTTAACACCACCGAATGAACAAAAGGTTGCTAGCACTACAACAAAAAACGGAATTTCCGACGGAAAAAATCCGTCGGTAAATGCAAAAATCCGTCGCTAACGCCATATTTCCGACGGAAAACCGACGGACAAAAATCCGTCGGTAAAATGGTCGTAGGAAATGAAATCCGTCGGTAATTTTTCTGTCCGTCGGTAATTTTCCGACGGATTTTCCGTCGGTAACTTCCATGGGAACTTTCCGACAGAAAAATCCGTCGGAAATTTCCCACGGATGGTTCCATGGGAAATTTCCGACGGATTATTTCCGTCGCTAAATCCGTCGGAAATGACCTATGGACCCAACAGACGAAAATTTCCGATGGATTTTTTCCGTCGCAAAATCCGTCGGAAATTTCTCAGAAGGATTGGTGTGACAAAATCTTGCGACGGATATTTCAGTTGGAAATACAGAAATAGACATTAGCGACCGATTTTTCCGTCACTAAAATTGGTCAGCAAAAAAATGTTTTTGTTATTTCTTTGGTAACTCTTAACCTGTAGCATTTTTTATTTGCAAACCAATTGTATTATGTAATAACAATCAATGACAATATTCATAAAAGCAAATAATATAATGATAAAAAGTAATACTAAAAATCTAATAATATTCATTAAGTCCAAACTAATTAACTTAGTATTCAAAGTACTGGAAGCATAAGACCACCATGTTTAAAAAGTCCATACTAGTGATCATAATTATGCATAAGTCAGTAATCAGAATAGTCTTTACTAAAGTCCCTGTCTGGATGATCTTGTTGTTGTTGTTGGTGATGCGGTTCATCATTTTGTTGTTGTTGGTGGTGTGGTTCATCATTGTGTTGTTGTTGTTGCTCTGGAAGCTGATGGTCAGGTTGTTGTGGGTCAGGCAGATGCTGCTCATGTGGTTGTTGTTCTTCAAAAATGTTTCTGGCGTCTGGAGGTAGAAGCTTAAGTACAACTGAATGTAATGCACGCACCTTCTCGTTCGTTTGACGAAGCTCCTCCCTTAGTCGATTAACTTCAGCTGTATCCGTTGCTTGACTGGAAGATCCTGGCATATGCTGCATGAATGTGTTATCTGAACATTTATAACTATGTGCAACGTCTCCAAGCCCATAAACACGTCCCTTTTGCTTTGGTCCCGCAGCAGCAAGCATGCACTCAGTCCTAATCCTTTGTTCTGCAGCAGGGTCTAAAGGAGTCAATTCTGACTCACCAACACTTGATGCGGCATCAGACTTGGCTTGAGATAGTCTAGCCTCAAAGTTTTCCTATCAATGATAAACAAATATAATTAAATGAAAGTATTAGACATTGAAAAAAATAAAAGAGGTAGACAAATAATGTTCTCACATGTGTGTGCCTAGATCTATCATCAACAAATTCACCAGTATCCTTCCGTAAATGAGTTTGTTGAAAAATTTCATCAAGAAATGCAGATCGACCAAGCTCCTGAGACTATTTTCAAAGTAAACAATATTAACCAAAATAATTATACATGTACAAAAAAGTGAGTTATACTGGATGAGGCGATATTAATCTTACCAAACGAATGGCGTGATCTTGCAAGGAAATGGAACCACCTGTGTGCATACACCCACCCTTTTCAGATGCCCGATTTTTTTTTGCCTGTGTACACTTGGAACGATACTCAGGGGCATTCCAATGTGATAACAGATCATTCCAAACACGATCTCCAACCCAATATGGTCTTTTGTTTTCTTTTCGGGCATCCCTAAACATCTCAGAAAGTCTGTGAGAGGCTTTCGAATTAAAAGCTTTCTTAATTTCATCCTCATCCTCCGATCTCCATACCAATTTTCTCTAAAGTATCAGACATTTTTAAAATGTTTTGTAGTTAGGAAACAACCAACCGATGTAAATTAAATGAAATAGAACAAAACCAGCTTTAACATACAATAATCTAAAGTCCCAATATGATAACACATGTCAATTAGTTATATAGAAACACAAATCAATTTATGTAATGGAGGTATAATTGTTGAATCATAATGTAGTGGAAATTATAGCCATTGAAGTAATTCATATAACATGTGAATTAGTTACCTTAAACCGTTGGAAAAAAAGATCTTGTTGATCTTTTGGTATTGCCCCCCATGTTGGCCATGCATTGTCAAATTGTTGTCTAATGGATAATGTCACAGCCTTTGCCGCAACCTTTGATGGATAAAACCTTAATTAAAAAAAATCATTAAATGATGAGAATGTATGAATTGCAAAGCTTTGTAATGTTAAGTTAAATGTAAATTTCAAATACTTACGCTCCATTCATTAGTGTAATAGTAGGACGATCATTCAAAGGGGGGTCTTCCATGCCCAGACTGCCACGGTCTTCATCAGTAGGCATGTTCCCTATAGCCGTGGTTGGGAATGGTGTGGATGTAGGCACAGGAGACGGGGGAACTGCTGGAGGTACAACATTTGCATCTCTATTTGGCATACATACAGAAGAAGGGGAAGAAGTACTTGATGGGAGTGTTACTGTAGGTGGGCGCAGTCTAACCACATATGGTTGTTTCCTCCTACTTGTTTGTTTTCCACTATTCTCCATGGATGGGGGTCGGGGAGGATCAGCATCACCTGACGACATTTCTATGTACATGCAAAAATAATTTAACAAGCTACGTATTCAAATAGTGTGAATTCAATCAAAATTACTTAAGTCACATAATTTTGAGTTACACACACAACACCAATTGTCCCCTAATAAAGTCATAATGACATAACAAAATAGGCATGCATACATTCATAAAAGTAGAATATAAATCTTTAACATGCATATAGGCAATTGTGAAACTACTGTCTCTTTGGTCTCTGATTTAACAAACATAGCTTCATGTCTTTGAATCATCATCAAGCAATTCTTCTATGTCTAAAGAGTCTTCAACGACCTCAGCATCCATACAATCTTCATAAAGAGGAACATAAATTTGTAACATGTCTCTAACTACTTCCTTAAGTTCCCTCTGTTGCCTCTCTTGTCTAACAAACAAAGGTTCCACATTAACTTTTTCATGTTTCTCTTGTAACTCTAAATTGTCTTCAACTAGGTTATCATCCATACAGTTAGTTAACTTTAAAGGCTGTTCAACTGTCTCATCATCCATACAATGTTCATAAAGAGGAACGTAAATTTTTAACATGTCTCTGACTACTTTTTGAAGTTCCCTCTGTTGCCTCTCTGGTCTAACAAACAACGGTTCAACTATCTTATCATTCATACAGCCTACCCCTAAATATAAACAGTCAGATTTTGTGTCTTCTTCCACAAACTCCTCTAAATCTATAGAATCTTCAACTCTCTCTAAAGGTAAAGAGTCTTCAACTCTCTCAGCATCCATAGAATTTTCTAAATCAACACACTGTTCAACTATCTTAGGCTGCATAACTTCTTCTAAATCTAAAGAGTCATCAACAATGTCACCGTCCAAAGAGTCTTCAACGATCATTGAAAGTAAAGACTCGTCAAGTCTTTTAGCATCCATATACTCTTCAATTATGGAAGTTTCTATAAAAAAAATCATTCAAAATTGCGTGAGGGGTTAAAATACAATGACTGAATACAATGTAAACTGCACATAATTGACTCATATCAAAACAATCATAAGTAAATGATAGGGGTATATGCAAAGCAACATTCTGCAATTACCATAAACTCCAGAGTTGACAATCCTGTCACAACAATGTAAGTACGCATATAATTATCAACAAATATGACAGTAGTAGAATTTATAAATCACAAAGTTGCATTAAGGTTTACATAACAAAAGTAATATACTCAAGTCGTTTGATACAAGTTAAGTGAAGGCAGAATAAAGTCCATATCATAGGTTATCCTCTTCAGAATGGTAAACCTCAAAGTCATCTTCTACATCCCCTTCATTGTTAACTTCATAACTATGGTGGTCTGCATCCATATTATGCGATGGACCTTCATCTATGAATTCATTACCAGTGTCCACTTCTTCAACCCCACCTCCTAAATCTTGCAATCCTGAAATATTTTCAACTTCAATCACTTCATTGACATGTGACATTTCATCTAGCTGGTACGGCACATCATTTGCAACATAATTGGATTCAATGTAACCCCTTGGCTTTGTTTTAATTGCAACACACCAACCACGTTTGTCTCTTCTTGTGGCTGGATAGGACAAATAATACACTTGCCGTACATTATGTGCATTGATGAAGGGGTCATATCGATTATACCTTTTATCCATTCTAATTTCCACAGTACCATATTTTGGATCCACTCTTGTTCCTCTACTTGATGGATCAAACCACTCACAAAAAAATAATACAACCCGCTTATCATAGGTTGAACTATTATACTGTAGCTCATAAATATGTTTAATAACCCCATAAAAGTCATCTGCTCCTCCTTCTGTAAGGCCCTTTACGTAAACCCCACTATTTATGGTTTTCTTTTTCTCAGTCCATGCTTCAGTATGAAATTTGTACCCATTGACAAAGTATGTGTGCCATTTTTTAACGTAATTCATAGGACCATATGATAAATCCCGTAAGTGTTGGTTTCTCACATTAATAGCAGAATTATGAACCTACCAACAGTGACAATAAGTTAAACAACGATAAAAGTTGATAAGTTGACATTGGTGAAGTATAAGATACTAACTTGTTGCTTAAACCAACTTGGAAATTCTGCATGTACGTTGACACTATAACCAGGTGGTTCAATTTGTTGTTGGGATTGGAGGAATGAACTGTGCAGTGAAACATTTAACAAGTGTCAAACCAACTTATTGATGTTACCGTTGTTGTAAATTGAACACGTATAAACTGGAGTAGTGGGGGCTACTTACTCAAGGTATGGCTTAACTTCTGCACAATTAATCAACACATGGACATGGGCTGAGTCTTTCTCGACATCAGTTAACCAGTGAACCAACTCTTTCCCGGAGGGTCGACCATGCTGGTCAAAGATTGATAACATAGGTTGACGGCTTTCACTATCAACTGCATATGGATTTCTACCATTTCGTGGTACTAACATAAAGTTGTTGAAATAATGTGAACAAAAATGAGTTGTCTCACGATGTAAGTACGATGCACAAATGGAACCTTCAACCCTAGCCTTATTTTTCACTCCTCGCTTAGAATCGCCCATGAATCTACAACATTAACATGAAGTGTTACGATCGATAAGTGTTCGAAGATGTTAATGTGTATTAAACCAATATAAGTATGAAAATTATTACCTTTCAAATGGATACATCCATCTATAGTGCACTGGTCCACCAAGTCTAGCCTCATAAGCCAAATGAATTGATAAATGTTCCATTGAATCAAAAAAAACCAGGGGGGAATATTCTTTCCAACTTGCACAAGATTAATGGAATATTTTGTTCCATTCTACGCAAGTCATCCTCCATCAAAGTCGAACAACACAAATCTTTGAAGAAATGACTTATTTCAGTTATTGGATTTAACACATGTAGTGGCAACGAGCTAAAAGCAATAGGAAGTAAACACTCCATGAATACATGACAATCATGGCTTTTCATACCATGCATGGTGCCCTTATCAACATTGGCACATCTTGCCAAGTTAGAACAATACCCATCTGGCATTCTTATTTCTTTTATCCATTGACAGACTAATTTGGTTTCCTCTGCAGTGAGAGTGTAATTTGCTTTTGGCTTTAACAACCTCCCGTCTGGCCCCGACATCAGCTCCAAGTCTCTCCGCCTACAGTACAAAGCTAAGTCCTTCCTAGCTTTTTCATTGTCTTTTGTCTTACCATTAACATTCATGATAGTGTTGAATATGTTGTCAAAAAATTTTTTCTCAATGTGCATTACATCAAGATTGTGTCTCAACAAATTATCTTTCCAATACGGAAGATCCCAAAAGATGCTTCTTTTTGTCCAATGATGCCATTCCCCATATCCTTCTAATGTTGGTGGAGGCACCCCTACAGCAGTGACTTTTGGAAAATTCCTAACCCGGCGCCAAACTTGTCTAGGTGTCAATAAACGTGGTGCCTCATCAGTTTCTATTTCCCCTTTCTTGAAGGCATTTTTGTTCCTTCTAAATGCATGATGAAGTGGTAAAAACCGACGATGACAATCAAACCAAGAAGTTTTCCCCCCATTTGCCAACTGAAAGGCCTTTGTGTCCTCCATGCAGTACGGACATGCCAATCTACCATGTGTACCCCAACCAGACAACATACCATATGCAGGGAAATCATTAATAGTCCACATCAAAGCTGCCTTCATCCTGAAGTTTTGCCTTTTTGAAACATCGTACGTAACAACTCCATCCCACAACTTGTTCAAATCATCAATTAGAGGTTGTAAATACACGTCAATACCCACAGTTGGATTAAATGGTCCAGGTACGACACAAGTCAAAAACATATATGGTTTAGTCATACACAATTCTGGAGGAAGGTTGTAAGGGGTTACAATTATTGTCCAACAAGAATATGGTGAAGATGATGCTTGAATATATGGGTTAAAGCCATCTGAGCATAGACCAAGTCGGACATTTCGTGGATCAATAGCAAAGTCTGCATGTACCCGATCGAACTGCTTCCAGGCTTCACCGTCACATGGATGACGTAACATGCCCATATTGCTTCTATTATAATGGTGCCATGTCATATGCCCTGCACTTTGCATGGATGCAAACATTCTTTGCAATCTTGGGATTATATGCAAATAGAACATTGCCTTAACAGGAACTGGTTTGGCATTTGTTTTTCCGTCAGGAGTAGCATAATACCTGGGCTTGTTACAAAATTTGCATTCAGTTAATGCCCCATCATTGTTATAATACAACATGCAACCATCCACACAACAATCAATCCTCTTAGCCTCTAATCCCAACTTCGATACTAACCTCTTTGCATCATAAAAATTTTTTGGCAAGTTCTCTTTTATAGGGGTGACATCTAAAAGCATTTTTGAGATAAACTCTAGGCATTGGTCAGGCACATTCCAATTTGATTTGCAAGCTAGTAGCCTTGCAGATATTGACAATTTTGAGTCTGCTGCCCCTTCATACAATGGTTGATTTGCATCCACCAACAAACTGTAAAATCTTTCTGTATCATCATTTGGAGGTTCTTCCATAGTATAAGAGTTTGGAGGTTCAAATGCCTCTGGCTGTCTGAAAGCATCGCACACCATGTCTTGCATTAACAAAAGTTGTTCTTGTTGATCGACGTTTGGTGCGCTATTTGATGCATCCATGTAACTAATGTCGTCATTTATTCCAAAATGTGACATGTCTTCACCATGATCTGTCCAAATCCAATAACTAGGCTTGAATCCATTTTTGTAGAGATGAACTTTGACAACTCTATCCCCCAAAATGCGAGTACAATCGCATTTAACACAAGGACATCTTATCCCCCCATCATTGTCATAACTAGGTTGCTGAACAGCCTTGGTTATGAACTCATGAACCCCATCAACAAAAGACTGTTTCAAACCACTTCTACCACTATAGCATCTATCATACATCCATCGACGATTGGAAGGAATATAGTTCATGTTCTGTGTATTTAAGCAAAACATTCATGAACCGCATACATAAACAATCAATAGTCATTTTTGTTGACAAAAAACTCAGTTTATTATGTAACATATTGTAAAAACCCACCAATTACAATAGCTATATATATGGTAACACAAATGATAATTTATAGTAACCTTGTAACAAGTTGAACTGTTTAGTCTTAAATGTAGTTAAGTACAAGGTGAACACGTTACCTTACAGAGTCTGACTTGAAGACCCAATTCAGGAGCCTGAGTTACCACAAACTGAACAAGCCTGTACCAAAAAAAACCTGCCAATTGTTAAGTGTGGAGTTAACAGCAAATACAACAAGTTACACGTATTGTCCATCTTCATTTGCTTTTATTTGGGTTTCCATAACAAAAATTCAGAACTGGTGCATATATAAAAATAAGCATGTTATGTTAGATGTGTGCAAAACTGTACAGCATGCCTTCGTTGTAACTTAAACAAAACATGTATTCTACACCTTCAGAATCTACTTTACAATTGGTAACGAACTAATTCTTCTGCCTATTGTAGGTGTAATCAAATTTTATGCTGATTCTGGAAGAAATTCAATAACACAAAGGTATGTACGAAAGACATAGTAGAATTAAGATATGACACTTTGATTTTGGCAGAACATGATTTGCTATGAGAGTTGGAGGTTGTGATGAAGAGGTTCAAGGAGAGGAAAGTGAGTTTGGTGAGTCTATTTAAACCCTGGCGCCCATCATGTGGTCCTCTTGTGAGTCTATTTAAACCCACGAATAGGGAGGAAAGTGAGATACCCTATATCTCTCTCCGACAACAAAACAATAGCTAACAAATGAAAATAAGTATGGCCCTCTTTATGTGCTTACTTGACTTGTGTATCACTAGCATGGTTGCAAATTGTGCTGACACAAGCTTCAATGAGAGACTTACTACTATGGGATGAGATCATTAGCAAATTCAAGAGAATATTGATAATACGGCACTTGCTAAGTCCTTGAAATGCCCTCCATAGACAGAATTTTGTTATATCATGTTAGTGACTGAATAGAAGTTTAATTTCAGAGCACTTATTATTTTCCGTATGTACCACTAGGTACATGGTGATTAATTAATAAGTGAAGAATATTCTAGTGCACTAGATGAAAGAACTAAAACGAATTAATTTTAAATATTATTGGGGAACATCTTATATGGGGGAGTTTAACTCCGGAAGGCAACGGTGATCGAATATGACGATGCAAAAAGTCTTACAAGATTTTTAATATTTATTTCTCGGCTCGAAATAAAAGTTAATTAGGGACTGAGGGAATTATTTTTTTTGACAAAATATTCTATTTTATATATATATATATATATATATATATATATATATATATTTGACATATTTTATAAATTAAATTAAAATTTTACACGACTCTTTTAGTTGATAGTCCTTTCCCTTATATATGTTTAGCTGAATCCTATTCGTGTTGTAACATGAGCGTAAAAGAAATTTAGTTAATTAGAAAGGAAGAAGCTTACTGTTTATAAGAAGTTTTCAAAGACAACTTGGTTATTTCAACAAGACTATCATCCAGAAGCTAATATATAGAAACTTAATTGGATCCTCTTTTGTTGCTCTTCTTCTATATATATATTTGTATGATATAATTACCATCCTAACCAGTGTGAAAAGAGAATAAGGAATATTGCATAAAATATATATCCAAATTCGTGCAGGATGACTGTAAAAGAGTTTTCCTTTTAAGTTGAAGCACGATATATAAAGTAGGAGTGTTTCCAAGTTGGAATATTGAATTAATTTTGCACAATCAAACTATTTTTTAATTAATTTATTGATAGTATCATTTAATTATTGTCCAAAATAAATTAATATGTGTTGAATTTTTTAATTCATTAGAATTTTCAATATGTATATTAAAATGTAATAAATAAATGTTTAAATAAAATTCTACTACTTTTTTTTTGAAAGGAAAATGAATTATATTATAAAGAATATATACAATGAACACTCACCTCCGTTAATTTACATTTAAAAAAAAAGACAATATAAATAACATTAAATAATCCAAGTAAAACATTTTCAAGGACTAACACCAATCTAACAATAAGCAATAACCACCTTTAGAAAATAGCAAGAGAAATCCCAAAACACTAGCTAAATAACAGTGGGAAAATATTTTAATTAAAATAATTGAGAATTACATCTCTTATTTTTCTATTACATATTGCTTTATTTCCTTTTCATAAAGATAATATTTTTTAAGAACAAATGGTTTGAGCATGCTCATTATCCACTATAATTGAGAATTACATCTCTTATTTTTCTACATATGGGGTGTTTATGTCGAGAAAGTTTGCGCATGCTCATTATCTTATAAATAATTTTTTCAAAGATTGTTCTTAATTGTTGAGTTTGCTCATTATCCGAATAAAAAAGTTTGAGCATGCTCATTATCCACTAGCATCATAAGAGGGGTGAGCTTCAGCAAATTGATCCAAATGGTTTGTGCATGCGGCCTGCCCACGTAGAGGTAGGCCTAATAAAAACAATTTTTTCCTTCAAAAAGTGGAAATGGGAGGCAGAACAGAAAATATAAAACTGAGTTATAACAACTCTTTTAAGGATTCTAATATTCAAAAGTGGGGGGGGGGGGGGGGAAATTATGAATGGGGGTATGCCTAAGTTTTTTTTTTTTACCAAAAATGCTTCTTTTAATTAATTAGATTAATACTAGAACTTAGACAAATCAATATATGATAACTATTTTTATACACAATAACGACCAAAATATATAGATTTTCATAACCAAGGGAAAAAAACATATCCATTTTAAACACTAAAAATATATATTAGTTGGACTAGAAATATAATTAACTCTATTCAATTATATAACCATTGACTTAACACATTCTATACTCTAGTGGGGGCTACACGTAGCACAACCTGTACAACACTCTACCAAGAAAACTGAAAAAACAAAAACCATTCTCTGACCATCAATGATCAAAACACAGCATTTTGCAATCTGAAACTGAAAGATAATAACATTGTGTCTACCAAAGCACCTGAACTTCACCACACAACACATGCACCCTTTCAACTAATTCAGACTACGACCAACTCTGAAGGCTTTCAGATCACTCCTCTCTCTCTCACAGTATTGTCTGAAAACGAGGGACAACCCCCAAATGGATTATAGGCATTAAAAAAATTCAGAAACCAAAAAACTTGATAACTAGAGAAAGACAACCCTTCCTCAATCACCAATACAACACCCTCTTCTGTCCCAGCTGTTTCGTCAAAGACAACACCCTTTCACCAACCCAATTAAAAGAAACACAACCTAATAATAAATTAGTAAATTATTCCAAAAAAAATTCTGTATCTCAATTTTAAAAACCCGATTATTTTCCCTTTTCATGAGATTTTCTGTTTTTGAATTTTAAAACTCATTAAACATGCCCTCAAACAACACTGCCAGTCATTGAGAATCTGAGAATAGGAACTGCCAGAAATAAGGGTTAGTTGCTTCAGTGATACAACTAGGCTTTAGCTTAAATCTATGGTGCAAATCAATTTAGCCTTGGCCATACATCAATGTAGTCAGAGAACTGCACTATTGGTACAACCAGTAGATTACCACTTGTCCTGGTTAGTTTAACCAAACATTGTCCCTTTTAGCTATAGCTGGTTTGGTAAATAATGTTTAGAGTTTAGACATTCTCTAGCTTGTTTTAGAACATAGTTACTAGGTATGCAAGTTTCACTCATTGCACTTAGCCAAAAACGCAGGAAATGACAGGGAAGGATCAAGGATGTATACATTTATATTATTGACCCTTAAAATACAGAAATAAAGCGCACCTTGTCGTGGTTGTCTGCTGTTGTCGTCGCGGTGCTTCGTGGGCTGGGTTTAGCTTGTGAGTCGCCGGAGACAGGGGAAGAAGAAACCCTTGTGTGCGGTGTGTCGCGGTGCTTCGCGGGAGGGAATTTCTGGTGCCGTTACCTTCGTGTGCGGTGACAGAGGAACAGCAGCCGTGAGAAGGTGCGAAAGTGATGATTCTCTCACTTGCGGCGGCGGATACGAGCACGGTGGGGAAGCAACACGATTTCACTCTTCAATTTCAGTTGTGGACTCAATTAGGGCTGGGACTTGCTCTTGTTCCGTATGAATTAAATTTCCGACGGACATAAAGGCAATGGGAAAAATCCTTCGGAAACCCCAATTTTTTCCACCACATTACCATCGTCGGTATGGGCCGTGGGTAAGCGTTTCATTTCCGACCGATACGCAGTGGCCGGAAATGGGCCGTCGGAAATTAGCGCTTTTGTTGTAGTGTAGTTGCTACCTACTAATTGTAACTAGTAGGATTCGATATATCGCGTCCTGCAGTGTTTAATTATCAGTCGCAATCATATTAATAACACATGTTTAAAAACTGATTAACGAGCTTTGGATGTTTTTCCTTTCACTTATAAATACTAAACTATTCTTATTAATTAGTAGTTCAGAAATTAAAAATAAAAATGATAAATCATTCCGTAAACATAATGGGCATTAAAAAAGTCCCGCTATATTTGTTTGTCAACCTTGAATTTGTCAAAGGAGACGAATACTTAATATAATGTTTTTCGATCCGATCTGAAAATATGGGATTCTTTGTCTCTCAATCTACACAAGTAATATTATTATTATAATCTTGTTGGCTGGCTAGTTTCCGTATCTAAAGACACATTTGTGCCAAAGGTGAAGCAATTAATTAAGCAGAATCGTTGACAGCGAATCCAAAGAAAGAAAGAAAGATTAATTTAGCATATATTCATCAGAAAGATTAAGCATAATCATCATCAGAAAGATTAAGCATAATCATCATCAGAAGTGGAATGCAACGGATTTTGCATTCTCAGCCTTATTGCTTTAGTTCTTGTGATTAGCAAATCAAGTGTTAATTGCATAGATACTGATGCAGTTGAACCCATTATTGATATTGCTTCGCTGAATCGGAATAGTTTCCTACCAGACTTCATCTTTGGGGCTGGATCCTCATCATACCAGGTACTACTATTTATAGACTATTCAATTCTAACATTAATGAGATATATATAGTGTTAATTAATGAATAATGCTAGACCTAACTATGTAACAGATTCTTTGGTTACTCCTGAATTTAAGTAATCAACCTACAACATTTTATCAATTCTCTAAATTGCTCATATATGCTAAATTTGATCATGGCCGGTTGACAATGTCTTATCCTATGTGTGATTAATTGCAGTTGAGCGTGATGGGAAACCCATAGGTATAGATCGTTAGCACTTCCAAAGTTACATGCGAATTAGAATCAGATACAGTTTCACCTGTTATTGACATTTCACTCAACCGGAACAGTTTCCCAGAAGGGTTCATCTTTGGGGAAGGATCTTCCTCGTACCAGTTCGAAGGTGCAGCAAATGATGGTGGTAGAGGACCAAGCGTGTGGGATACCTTCACCCATAATTATCCTGGTAAGATCATGGATAGAAGCAACGGAGACGTGGCAATTGACTCATATCACCACTACAAGGAAGATGTTGGGATGATGAAGGATATGAATTTGGATTCATATAGATTTTCCATTTCTTGGTCAAGGATTCTCCCAAGCAAGTTAATTGCTTTACAATTAATGACTAATTTGAACTAAATTTTGCCTAGTTGTATGTTACTCATACTAACCATTTTTTTATATTGATTATTCAACTATGAATATATATCCACAGAAGGAAAGCTAAGTGGAGGTATAAATCAAGAAGGAATCAACTATTACAACAACCTTATCAATGAGCTAGTGGCTAATGGTTAGAATTTAAACTCAATTAGTTCAAAATTTCTGTACTTCCAGTTTAGTTTGATCATATTCCCTTGTTGTTAATAATCATAATTAATTAAATATTAACAATTACAGGTATACAACCACTTGTTACTCTTTATCACTGGGATCTTCCCCAAGCATTAGAGGATGAGTACGGTGGCTTCTTAAGTCCACGCATAGTGTGAGTTTCAATTCTAAAACATAGCTTATTTATGTGTCTAGTATATTTAATATCTAGATATGAATGTAATTTATTGAATAAACCTATATCATTGAAAGCCGTCACTTTCTACGACGGTTGTATAACATCCGTCTTCGTAGGCTGAGTTTCTAAGACGGTTATTATTATAACCGTCTTAGATTAGTGTAATATACGAAGACGGTTATTAGGAATAACCGTCTTTGAATGTGAACATTCTAAGACGGTTTTCTTAAAAACCGTCTTAAAATCAGTTTTTTTTTAAAAAATTACACTAATCTAAGACGGTTATTCCTAACAACCGTCTTAGATTAGTGTATTTTTTTTCATAAAAAAAATTCATGATTTCGAGAGTGATGTTAAGCAGGCATCATGTTCCACTACTATTTATGAGTGA
>QARZ01039597.1:0-33182 GCA_013407115.1 Glycine latifolia
GTGAAGTTCAGGCTAGACTTAGAGAGGCAGCATCATTGGAAAAACATGTTCTTTTGAAGAAACTTACAGATGCACTTGAATCGAAATTTTCTTCACATTTATTTCTATTTAATAATTTGGTTTGTTATTTATTTTATAGAATAAAAATTCTTCAATGTGGTGTTTTTTTGTAAGTGTAAATTCAGTTAAGTCCATTGTTCATTTGGTAGTATATATAGAAAGCAATTTTGAAAAGAAAAAATACATGAGCAACAAAGATAATTTTGTCTTAAAACTATCTTTTAATATATTTTTTAAAAAATTAAAAAAATCAAAGATACTAAGACGATTTAAAGGCAAAACCGTCTTTATATCTCATTTTAAAAATAAATAAATAAATACATAAAAATACAAACAAAGACGGTTCTTGGGGAACAACCGTCTTTGTATATACACATACAAAGACGGTTCTTCCTCAAAACCGTCTTCATATCTCACTTAATTAAAAAAAAAAATTTAATACATTCAAAGACGATTCTTCCTCAAAACCGTCTTCGTATCTCACTTAATTAAAAAAAAAATTAATACATTCAAAGACGGTTCTTGGGGAACAACCGTCTTTGTATGTACACATACAAAGACGGTTCTTCCTTAGAACCGTCTTTGTATCTCACTAATTTTTTTTAAAAAAAAAAAAATTAATACATTCAAAGACGATTTTTGGGAAACAACTGTCTTTATATGTGTACATACAAAGACGGTTCTTCCTAAAAACCGTCTTCATATCTCATAAAAAAAAATACAAACAAGGACGGTTTTTGAGAACTGTCGTCGAAAGCTGTACGTTTCAACGACACGCGCAACAAAGACGGTTGTACAACCATCGTCGTATGTGCTTTAGAACCGTCGTTGAATGCGCCGTATGTAGTAGTGATCCTAATTACGGTGATTACAAAATAAAATATTGAATTGATTAAAAAATATCGATGAATTTTCACATATTTTAGTTCTTTGTTGTGGATGACATTACAGGATTTAGAGATAGAAGAGAAAAACTGCTCCTATGGTGCTTTAGGGTTTTGACCTCTGATAGCGGCAACTCACTGATAAGTGTCATATTTTAGTTGATTTAAGGATTTTAATGTTAACACTTATTTTTTGATTTAAAAAGATTTTCTTGTAAACTTGCTCTATACCTAGTTGATTTGTATTTGGTACTTATATAAATGATGTTTTTTACATTTTGGAAGATTAATTCAATCAAATTTGGTATTTTAATAGTTATCAAGTGTATCAAGGCATCCAAAGCAAACAAAAAGGCAAAAAAGGACAAAAAGGACATTTCCTGAAGCAAAAATGGCGTAGAACTCGCCCAGGCCAACATATTAAGGCTTTAACTCGCCTGGGCGAGTGATTCATGCACAATTTGGTCGCTTGGGCGAATGGAGCCATTAGCAAGCAGCATTAAACTCGCCCAGGCGAGTTAAACAAGCACAAAACACTCGCCTGGGCGAGTGAACATCACCAGCTTCCAAATCATATATAAAGCCATGTAAGGGTGAACCAAAGGCATGCTTGGAAGGCCATAGTGAGTGAAACACGAACCAGCTAGCCTTGGGAGCTTTGAGAGAGTGAGAGGAAGTGAGAAATTGGTGAGGAAACTCTGCCGGAGTAATTCGGAGATCGCCTCTTCATCATGTATTCAGTTGATCTTGTGCTCTCCACAATGATCGACTAACTTCTCTAAGAATAGGATGTAATCTTCTACCCTTAAGTATCTCTTTTAATATTTATTTATGCATGAATCTTTTCTATTTATTATTGGTAATTTCATTCCGTACTTAATGCTTGATTCTAATTGATCACTAATTTCATGAAATAAGGTTCTAAGTTTAACTGGAAAGTACTCTTAAAACTTGAATTGAATAATTTTACTCTTTACATTACGTTGCTAGGAATAAAGCATAATGTTTAGATTGCAAATAGCATGCGATTATGGTTGTAATGCTGGGGTATTTATTTCATATGCGAGGAATCAATATTTGATAAATATTCTTAGGATTCTCAAATGCGAGGGATCGATTTGGGATGATTTTATGTGTGCATCAATAATAATAGAAAATGATTTGTGCATGGTAATATTAATTGAATACTAAGGGTATGAACGATGAAATCCAATCCTACACTTTTCTTGAATTAATTAAACTCGTTTTATTAGTTTCTGTAGTTTTCCGTAATTCCAAACGCACTAAATCTATTATTTCCACTTTTTCTTTAAATTTCGTAATGTCTGTTATTTCACAAATACATGAAACTCCGCTCACACTCGTTGTACATATCTATTGAACTGTTAAGTTTTATTTGGATTAACTGAGTAACTCAAGTCCCTGTGGAGATTATCTTTTATAAATTATGTAACCTGCAACGATAATTGGTATGCTTGCCAAGAGTCTAACAAGTTTCTGGCACCGTTGTCGGGGATTTGAGTCGCTTACTCAGTTTTTTTAGATTTAATTTCAGTTTAGTAGGACTTTTTCTTACTTTCGTTATTTACTTTATTTTTGATTTTGTATATAAATTTTCTTTTATTTTAACCTCGATGCTTACGAGATATTGTAGTTTGCTCTTTTTCTGTTATGCGATGTAAGTTTTCTACAGATAAACCTTTGTTTGATCCAGAAATCACCAAAACAGAAAGGAAAAACAAGAAGAAAAAGAAACTAGAAGCCAATAAGCCACTGGGGGAAACTTCGTCTATCGATTCTCCTTCATCAAAAAAGCCACTTGTATGTGATAATTTGGCTGATCGAGGGGAAGAAGAAAATAGACCACCAAGGAGGACTCTTGGTGGCTATGCTTACCAACAAGGACCAAAGCATTACAACAACATAGTCATCCCTCCTTTCAACAACAAAGTTGTGGAACTGAAGCCACCATTACTCAGTCTAATTGGCTCAAATCCATTTGCTGGAATGGATCATGAGGATCCACATACACACTTGTCCACATTCATGGAGCTATGTAGTACCATGGGAGCTTCTGACGAATACGTTGAAGCTGTTTACCTTAGAGCTTTCCATTTTCTTTGACAGGTAAAGCAAAGACATGGCTTCAATCACAACCAAACAAAAGTCTGAGCACGTGGGAAGAAGTGGAGGAAAAATTTATTACTAGATTCTTTCCTCCATAAAGATTCATAAGCGTAAAATCAACAATTGCTACTTTTTCCCAAGGAGCAAATAAACTTCTCTGTGAGACATGGGAGAGATTCAAATCCTTATTGTGGAGGTGCCCAAACCACAATTTGATGATGCTGCACAATTACATATTTTCTACAGTGGTTTGAGACCTCAGACAAAAATGATTCTTGATGCCTCAGTTGGAGGAACCATGATGTCAAAAAGCCCAGATGAAGCAATAGTAATCATTGATTCCATACAACCAATGATTACCAATCTCACCATGATAGATCTTCAATTCAGAGGAAAGGTGTAATGGAGCTTGATACTCAAAATGCTATTCTAGCTCAGAACAAATTCTTAACTCAACAATTGGAAGCCTTAACCAAAAAAATAGGCCAACTTCCTCAACAAATTCAGCATGAAGGATCATAGAAAACACACACAGCTCATCAAGTTCAACAAATTTTGAGATGTGATTTTTGTGGTGGAGAACATCAAAATGGCCACTATCCAGCACCTGGTGATTGTCAACTAGAAGAGGAGGCTCATTATTTGCAAAATCAGACCAGACCTCAGTAGAATTATCAAGGAAATTATCAAGGTTACGGTTGGAGACAAAATAATAATGCATATACTGCTCCCACTAATCCTCTTTTTGTAGGTCCCACTAAATTCATATACAGGTCCTTCAAATAGGGGTCCACAAAACCAAGCTCAGCCTGATAGATTGTAAAAAATGGAAGACACTCTAACTCACTTTATGCAGATGTCCATCACCAATTAAAATAATACTGATGCTTCCATCAAAAATCTTGAAGTACAGGTTGGACAACCAGCAAAGCAACTCTCAGAGCATGGAGGTGGATCTTTTTCAGCAAACACACAAGTCAACCCAAAGGAACAATGTAAGGCAATTATAACAAGGAGAGGGACTGTGGTTGGTGTGAAGGATGATAATGAGAAAAAGAAAAATGAAGGAGTTGTAGAAAAAAATGATGAAAAGAAAAGAGTTGAAAAAGAAAATGAGAAAAATGATGAAGTGGTGACAAATGAAAAAATTAAAAAAAAGTGATAAATGAAGAGGAGAAGTAGAAAACAATTGATAAAGACAAAACTGTACTAAATCCTCCACCAGTTCAGCATATGCCTTATCCACATGCTCCATCAAAGAAAGCAAAGGAAAGGTAGTACAAGCGCTTCCTAGATATTTTTAAACAACTATAGATCATCATTCTTTTCTCTGAAGCATTGGAGCAAATGCCAACATATGCCAAGTTCATGAAGGATCTACTCACAAAGAAGAAAAGATATATGGATGATGAAACGATAGAATTGGATGCAGGTTGTAGTGCAATTATCCAAAAGACTATCCCAGAAAAATCTAGAGATCCTGGTAGTTTCACAATTCCCGTGGCTATTGGGAGATTATCAATGGGGAAGACGCTTCTTGATTTAGGTGTAAGCATCAACCTCATACCCTTGTCCATGATCAAAAGGATAGGAGAAGTAGACATCAGACCAACAAGGATGACTTTGCAGCTAGTTGACAGAACTATTAAACATCCTCATGGCATTATTGAAGATGTGTTGGTGAAAGTTGACAAATTCTTTTTTCCAGTCGACTTTGTAGTGATGGATATGGATGAAGACAGTGAAGTTCCATTGATTCTTGGCAGACCTTTCATGAAAACTGCCAAAGTCTTGATTGATGTTGGTGAAGGAAAACTCATTGTGAGAGTGCAAGATGATGAAGTGCAGTTCAATGTTATTGAAGCCATGAAGCATCCCACAGATAAAAGAGAATGTTTTAGAGTAGATGTCCTGGATGGGGTAATTTCTGACTCTAAAAAATTGATTTACAGGAAAGATGGTTTAGAGAAAGCACTGACCGAAGCAGTCAAAGAATGAGATGAATGTGAAGATAAGGAAGGATCAAAATATCTTCAACAACTGAATTTTTGCAAAGAAATTCCTTATCATAAATCTCTCTTTGAAGAATTGAAGGAAGATAAGAAAAAAGAGGAATCAAAGCCAGAGTTAAAGGTATTACCTTCACATTTAAAATATGTTTCCCTTGCAGGTAATTCCCAAAAACCAGTGATCATTAATGCAAATCTTTCTTAAGAAGAAGAAAAGAAACTGGTAAAAGTTTTGTAGAAAAATAAGGAAGCCATTGGTTGGAACTTATCATACCTAACATGTATTAGTCCTTCTTACTATATGCATAGAATTTTAATGGAAGAAGATTATAAACCTGTAGCTCAGCCTCAAAGACGTCTCAACCCAACCATAAAAGAAGTTTTCAGAAAAGAAGTAGTTAAGCTACTTGAAGTTGGAATGATATATCCTATTTTAGATAGGCAGTGGGTAAGCCCTGTACAGGTAGTACCCAACAAAGGTGGTATGACTGTTATTAAAAATGATAAAAATGAGCTTATTCAACTCGTACTGTTACAGGTTGGAGAATGTGTATTGATTACAGGAAGCTCAATAAAGCCACCAGGAAGGATCATTTCCCATTACCATTTATGGATCAAATGCTGGAAAGGTTAGCAGATCAACAATATTACTGTTTTCTTGATGGTTATTCAGGATATAATCAAATCAATGTTGATCCTGAAGACCAAGAGAAAACAGATTTCACTTGTCCCTTTGGTGTTTTTACTTATAGGAAAATGCCTTTTGGTCTTTGTAATGCACCTGCTACATTTCAGAGATGCATGTTTGCTATTTTTTCTGATCTTGTCGAAAAAAGTATTGAAATATTCATGGATGATTTTTCTGTTTTTGGTTCTTCTTTTGATTTATGTCTGTCTAACCTGGATACTATTTGGAAGTGATGTGTTGAAACAAATCTTGTTCTTAATTGGGAGAAATGTCACTTTATGGTGACTGAAGGTATTGTATTAGGTCACAAGATCTCTGTGCATGGCATTGAAGTTGACAAAGCTAAAGTGGATGTTATTGAAAAATTACCACCACCAACAAATGTCAAAGGCATTAGAAGTTTCTAGGACATGCAGGATTTTACAGACGATTTATCAAGGATTTTTTCCAAGATTGCCAAACCATTAAGCAATCTCTTGAATAAAGAAGTTCCATTTCATTTTGATGATTTCTATTTAAAAGCTTTTAATACTTTGAAACAAAAACTAGTTTCTGCACCTATAATCACTGCACCAAATTGGACTCTTGATTTTGAAATAATGTGTGATGCAAGTGATTATGCTGTAGGAGCAGTTTTGGGTCAAAGGAAAAACAAAGTTTTCCATGCTATACATTACGCAAGCAAAATTTTATATGAAGCTCAAATTAATTATGCAACAACTGAGAAAGAATTGCTTGCAGTAGTGTATGCTTTGGAAAATTTTAGATCTTATTTGATAGGATCTAAGGTTGTAGTTTTTACTGATCATGCTGCTATAAAATATTTGCTAGTCAAAGCTAATTCTAAACCTAGACTTATCTGTTGGGTTTTACTTTCACAGAAATTTGTTTTAGAAATCAAGGATAAGAAAGGGAGTGAAAATCATGTGGCTAATCATCTTTCCAGACTTACCAGTGATGAAGTAACCGCAAAAGATCCTGATATTCAAGAAGAATTCCCTGATGAAAAGCTATTCAACATTTCAGAAAGACCATGGTTTGCAGAGATGACTAATTTCAAAGTAGCTGGTGCAATTCCTGAAGATTACACTTGGCACCAGAGAAAGAAGTTTTTCAGTGATGCTAAATACTTTCTGTGGGATGATCCTTACGTCTTCAAAATTGGAGCAGATAATCTCCTGAGAAGGTGTGTAACTCAGGGGGAGGCAAGGAGCATACTGTGGCATTGCCATAGTTCACCTTGTGGAGGCCACTACAATAGAGAGAGGACTGCTACAAAAGTTCTCCAATAAGGATTCTATTGGCCTACATTGTTTAAAGATGCTCATGAATATGTCCAGAGGTGTGATAACTGCCAAAGAACAGGGGGAATCTTTAGAAGAAATGAAATGCCACTACAAAACATTCTGGAGGTAGAAGCCTTTGACTGCTGGGGGATAGATTTCATTGGTCCATTTCCATCATCCTACTCAAATGAATATATATTGTTGGCTGTGGACTATATCACCAAATGGGTGGAAGCGATAGCTATATAACATGCTGATGCAAAGGCAATCATTCGCTTTTTAAAGAAAAATATATTTTCAAGGTTTGGTATGTAACACCCTGAAAATTTACAAGTGATAGATATTTTGTGTTACTTAATTGTTTAATATAATTTTTGCATATTGTTGTAAATTGTGTGCATTGGTGATTGTGCTTGAACGTAAGTCAAAATTAGTGGCTGAGATAAGCTGTTCGTACACGCAAAGTAAAAATGATGGTGGCTCTAGGTAGCTGTCTGGTCACGCAAGTTGGCAACTATGGTGGCTATGATAGCTGGCTGATTCAAGTTGTTGGCAACTTGCCTCAGTGCTTCGTCTATAAATAGCAGTGCAAGAAGTGGAAGCATGATTCACTCTCACTTCTGTGCGTGTTTCTCTTCTTTTCTCTCTCTAAAACTCTTTGCATCCAAAAATCTCCTTCCACCTTTTGTACCACGTTAACTCTCGAGAACCACCGTAGCTGCGGCGGAAAAACCTCTACGTTAAGAGGAACTTGTGAACGAAGCTCAACCCTTTCCTTCTTGGTTGCTGTAAGAACTCACGTTTGAATGAAATTTACGTTAGTTTAAAAAGAAAAAGAATCCATGTTGAGGTAAGGGGAGTTTATTGTGTTTATAATAATTTTAAATATCATGGTTGAGATAAAGTGTATATCTGTTGTTTGTTATTCTGTGTGAAATGTATAGATGATATCTATAAGTGGTGTGTTTGTAAAGAAGACGACTACCGGATTGGGTAAGTCGGGTTGAGTATGTGATATACATATATATTAAAACACTGTTGTGTTGTGACCTCGACTATTGGGAAGGGTAGGCCGAGTTATGTATGTGTATTAATCCCTTGTGTTATGATATCGGCTATCGGGATGGATATGCCGAGTTGAACGGTTTACGTAGCACGGTTTACGTAGCATGCATGTGTGCATGCAGAACGTAACTTAGTCCTTGTTGGTGGACATTTGTATACCAGGTTCCTAACCCAGGGTTGTTTCCTTAGAGCTATTAGTGCTTGCTTCCCTTTCTTTAGTTGTGCCGGGTTCCTTACCCGGTGTGGTATGTTAGAGCTGTTAAGCTCAAGTTACTTCACGAGAGGGAGAGTGAGAGCCATCGGGTTCACTAACTCAGATGAGCTCGTGTCTTCTCTGGAAGAGAGCCACTGGGGCTTCTACTCTGTTGTATTTGTGTTCTTTCTTCTAGAACAACTAGGTTCCATACATGTATCATCTTTCTAGAAGCTCATCATTTCCTTTTTAGAGAGACTGGGTTCCTTACCCGGGGTAAGATGTTCTCTTTAGAATGGCTAAGTCCAAGCCTTTTGTAAAAGAGCTACCGGGTTCTTTACTCGGCAAAGCTCGTATGTTCTTGGGAAAAGAGTTATCAGGTTCCTCACTTGGCAGAGTTCGTACCTTTTCTTTGTGAAATATTAGGTTGCCTTATCCAGACAACCTTGAATCTTACAAAGCGCTATCTGTTATAATCGATTACAACGCTTATGTAATCGATTACATAGTGCTGAACCTGTCCTTGGTATTTAATAGAAACCAAAGGATTCCTTTGATCGCCCTTGTCTGACCTCTACCGATCTCTTCCGACCTCGACCGCTCTTATCTACCTTTGTTCACCCTTGTCTAAATCTTGACCGATCTTTATCGACCTTGTCCATCCTCGTCCGACCTTGTTCGGATTCTTACCTCAGTTGTTATAGCTGAATACCAACTTGGACACCTAACACTTCACACCGTTTCACTTGTGTGTATATTTGTAAGTAACGCATGTGATTACGTTGAGATCGGCCATTGTAATGGCTTAGGATATTAAAATGCTAAATGCGTATGTACATGGGAGGTGTATGGTGACACCAGCCAGAATGGGTTGTTCCTGTGCCGGTCCATACAATGGTGCCCATGAGAGCGGCCCTTGTCTGGGGCAATGTGTATGTACATCAGAGGTGTGTGGTGACACCAGTCAGGATGGATTGTTCCTGCACCAGTCCATACAATGGTTTCCATGAGAGACATACTTCATGCATGACGGAAATAGGATGATTGACTGTAATAGTACGAGTAGTACTGGGGGACCACGTCTGTAGGGAGATCCTTATGACACCCATTTTGGCTGATCACCATGGGGGGGGTGAGTCCTGTGCACAACAGAGTGACCCCGACGTCAACTACAACTATCATTTGTACCATGGATTTGGCCTATTTTCGGAGAGATGGTACCACATTGCATTGACTGAGAGATAAGTCAGGAACATGCATCATGACTAGTCATTGTAAGATGAATTGTGAAATTTTTTTGGACGGGTTGTCCATGATTGATTGCGTGATGATATGTTTGAATATTGTTGTATCACGATGATTGAGTTGTCTTGTTATTATAACTGATGATATTTATTAATTATTATTTTACGTGATGGACTCACCTTTGTTTTGTTGTACCTTGTAATTCAGTACCTGTGATGATCACGAACTGTGTTCATATGAGCAGATGAACAACAATAGGTGACCGGGAAGATGACCTATGTTGGTTGGAATCCCCGAGTAACCGGGATGTAGATGGACTGGATCCCGGGCAAGGGTTATATTTTTGCTAGTTACACCCCCTATTCTAATGGCTACACCCCTCGTTTTGCTAGTTACACCCCGTCATTTAAATCCTTGTTTCTTTTGAGAATTTTGTACAATTCAAACTTGGTTATGTATAATCAATATTAACTTATGATTATTAATATACAAGTATTATGATGTATTGCATCTTTGTATATTCAAGTTTTGATTTGTGATATTGATTATACTTACGCGAAAAATTTATTACTATTTTTATAATCAACTTAAAGAGATTTTCAATTACAAAATTGGGAATAAAAGCATGATTAAGAGTATGATACAGTAGCAACAAGGCGAGTCGTTACATGGTACACCAAGAGTGTTGATAAGTGAGGGAGGATCTCATTTTTGTAATGTCCAACTTAAGAAAGTTCTCCAACACTACAGTGTCAGACACAAGGTAGCTTCACCTTATCATCCCTAGACCAATGGGCAAGCTAAAGTTCCTAACAGGGAAATTAAAAGGATATTGGAGAAAACAGTTGCTCAATCAAGGAAGGATTGGTCTCAAAAGCTAGATGAAGCTCTGTGGGCATACATAACAACATACAAATCTCCTACAGGACTCACACCCTTCCAATTGCTCTATGGCAAATCTTGTCATTTGCCTGTTGAGCTAGAACATAAAGCTTACTGGGCATTGAAATTTCTGAATTTTGATCCTAATGCAACAGGTGAACACATGAAGCTCCAACCTCATGAACTGGAGGAATTAAGGTTTCAAGCATATGAAAATTCTAAGCTTTATAAGGAACGAGTTAAATTTTATCATGATAAAAAGCTTTTGAAAAAGAATTTTCAGCCTGGGCAACAGGTTTTGTTATTTAATTCTAGATTGAGATTGTTTTCAGGTAAGCTGAAATCCAAATGGTCTGGACCATTCATCATCAATGAAGTCATGCCACATGGAGCTGTAGTCCTTGAAGATCCAGCCACAAAGAGGACATGGACTGTAAATGGTAGCAGAATCAAACCTTATTTGGGTGGTGATGTTGAAAGACTCACCACTGTGATCCACTTGCAAGAAGTTTGAAGCTACAAACAGCGTCTAGCTAAGATGACGTGAAAGAAGCGCTTCTAGGAGGTGACCTAGTACATTTTAACCTTTCTCTATTATGCTTTATATATTACTTAGTATATAATTTGCTTAATATTTAAAATAATTTTTACATATAAATATAGAATGAGGTATCTTTAGGTTAGTAAGAAACTAAATCAATAATATTTTCCTTTTCTAAATTTTCTATAAAAAAAAAGAAGCTTTAACTCGCCCAGGCGAGTTAACCATGACCAAAATACTCGCTTGGGCGAGTGGTCATCTGCAGACAAAAGATAACAGAGGGGTGAAAATGAATTACACCCCATTTCACCCAAATACTTTGTTTTCTCCAATTCTAACCTAAATCCACCTCACCATCTTTTCTCTAACTCGCCCAAGCCACTGCCTCCATACCCAATCTCCCTAATTCAATCATATGGCTCCCAAGAAACTTCCCACCAAAAGAGCTAGACATACCGGAGAAAGGTCAAGCTCCAACCTTCCTACAGATTTTATATTTGATCCTTAAAGGTTCCATAGTGAGGAGCACCAAAAGCGGTTTGAAGTCATTAAGAATTGGTCATTCCTCAGAGAATGGAGAGTTCAGCTAATAGAAGGTGAATGTCTAGAATTCACTGCGGAAATTGACAGGAGATGTTGGAGGCCACTTGCAACACCACTACAAAAATTTGATCTTGCCATAGTCTTAGAATTTTATGCCAATGCATGGCCAATTGAAGAAGGCATTCTGGATCAACGTTCCTTAGTCTGTGGCCAGTGGATTCCTTATTGTAACACCCCGGATTATAAGTTGCTAATCTGGATGATTATGTGTGTGATTATGTTGCTTGATTACTTGATTCATTTTGATAAGTGTTGTTTGTTATTGTTCTACCTTGGTATGCGTGTTTGATGATGGATGTGTTAAGTCAACTTTGATTGGTTGTGGTTGCTGCCCATACACGCATAGTGAACATGTCCTGTCAGCTGCGTTTATAAACAGCAGGCAGGCACAACAGAGGCGTGTTCTCCCCTTTTTCAACCTTTGCTTTTCCCCGTTCTCTCTCTAAAACTCACACCCAGAAACCTTTTTGCCTTATCTCTTCTGTGTCACCTTCAACCCATCGTCGCTGCCACGAAATCCCGATGCCAAGAAGGACCTTGTGGTCGGAATAGAAGCTCAGGACAATGCATCGTGAAGCTCGTGAACGAACCCCTGGTTAGGTAAGGGGAGTTTATTATGTTTGATAACTGCTTTAGGTAACATGGTAGGACCAGGGAGTCTAACTAGGGTGATGGTTGCATGTCCCATGTGTGTATTGTTTTCCAGAAAGCTATGTTTGTTTTATTTAATGGAATGGGTTACGCTTTGTGTTCGTTGGCTGGTTTTTGTGTTGATGTTAATAATGTTTTGGTGTGATATTCTGGAAAGGGGGGAGTTGATGTTGTAAGAACTCCACGTGCATGTGTGTGAAATTGGCATTTGATGCTGAAAAGTTTCCAATACACTTTGTAGAAGTGTCCGTGAGGGTGCTGAGTACCGGGAAGGGTCGACTGAGTTATATATATGTGTCAGACCTTTGTGATGTCGGCTACCGGGAAGGGTTGCTCGAGTTGTATATACGTGTCAAACCCTTGTTTGTGATGTCGGGTACCGAGATGGGTTGGTTGTGTTACACATAGACATTAAACCCTTGTGTTTTTTATGTCGGCTACAGGGATGGGTAGGCTGAGTTAAGCGGGTAACATAGCATGTCTGTGTCCATGCAAAACGTGACAGTCCTTGTTGGCGGACATTGGCATACTAGGTTCTTTACTCGGGATGATACCTTGGAGCTGTTGAGCTCAAGTTTGCTTCGAGAAAGAGAGAACTACAGGGTTCCCTAACTCAGATGATCTCGTGCCTTCTTGGGAAAAGAGTCATCGAGCTCCTTAACTCGGATGAGCTCGTGCTTCCTCGGGAAGAGAGTCACCAGGTCCTTTACTCGGTTGGGCAATTCTCTTTAAAATTATTAAGTTCAAGCCCTTGAAATCCTTGACCGCCTTTGTCCGACTTTGACCGACCTCTTCCAACCTCGTCCGTTCTTGTTCACCTTTGTCTTCTCTTGTCCAACCTTTAACCCTTTTGACCGCCCTTTATCAACCTTTGCCGACCTTGACCGATTTCATCCGCCTTCATTCGACTTTGTTCGGGCTCTTACCTTGAGTTAATATAGCTAGGTGCCGACCCGGACACCCAATACTTCACACTGGTTCACTTGTTTGTAGTGTTTGTGGATGACGTATGTGATTACATTGAGGTCAGCCTATGTGATGGCTTGAGGTGTTTTGTACCTTGATAAAGCCATGGTGAGAGGCTATGTATAGACACGTGAGATGTCGGGACCGGGTGGTGAACCTTGTAAGGACCACGGTCAGTGCATCGATGAGCTTGTGTTGAAGGGGCCCTCGTTTAGGGCGGTATATATGTAACATGGGAGGGTATGGAGATCCTAGCTAGGATGGGATGTTCTTGTGCTGGGCCATACGTTAATGGTGCCCATGAGAGACATACAACATTTGCAGCCTGTGTTGGGGCGGCCCTCGTTTAGGGCGGTATGTATGTAACATGGGAGGGTATGGAGATCCTAGCCAGGACGGGATGTTCCTATGTCGGGCCATACGTTGATGGTGCCCATGAGAGATATACTTCATTTGCATGACGGAAATAGGATGATTGACTGTAATAATACGAGAAGTACTGGGGGGCCACGTCTGTAGGGATATCCTTATGACACCCATTTGGATGATCACCATGGGGGGTGAGTTCTGTGCACGACAGAGTGACCCCGACATCAACTACAGCTATCATTTGAACCATGGATTTGGCCTATTTCCAGGATGGTACCACATTGCATGTTGAGAGTTGAGTTAGGAGCATGCATCATGCTAGGCATTTTAAGTCGACTTGTGGAATGTTCCTGGATGTGTGTTTATGTTGGTTGCGCGTGGATATATCTGAACTTGTGGTGATATTGTGACGCTTAAATTGTCTTCCTTAATTGATGTTACCTTTGATTGTTATTTTATATGATGAACTCACCCTTGCTTTGTTGTGCCATGTGATTTGGTACCTGTGATGATCGCGAACCCGGTTCGTGTGAGCAGACGAAGAGTAGTAGGTGACCGGGAAGATGACAACTTTTAGTTAGAGCCGTCGAGTTGCCAGGATGTCGATGTGATGAATCCCGGGCAGGGGTTATGTTTCACTGATTACACCCCTGATTTTGATGTTCACACCTATGTTTTGCTGGTTGCACCCCTGATGTTCAGTGTTTCTTTTTGTTTCCCTTGTAAAACACTTGTACGTTGTAAACATGGATAATTGTACCTACAACTAAGCCACACTTGATTTATATAGATATATATGTGCAATTGGGATGTTTATACGTGTCTTGTTTACGATCATGATAAGTATGTACTCATGAGAAAAATTTTCCATCGCTTTCATAATCAAATTAAAGAGATCTTCAGCTAAAACATGTTACATGAGGTGATTAGGAGATAATGATATAGTAGCGACGTGGCGGGTCGCTACACTTATGACCCTGATGCCATTAATCAATTTCTAGGGAATCCACTAATCTTGAAAGAAGGACAATTTTGTGACTATACTACTAGGAGAAGCATCCCTGCAGGGTTTGATGAAGAAGCTGTAGTCCAGTTACTCTGTTTACTCGAATGTGGTTTTGCTAGAAATATGGCAGGTAGTATGGTAATACTACTGAGAACCAACATGAATACTTTAACCCAAATATGGATGACCTTTTTCCTTAGCAATGTGTTTCCAAGTGACCACAATTTTGATTTGACTATGCCAAAATGTCAACTCATTTTTAGTTGCATAAAACAACTCAGTATTAATGTGGCACAGTTGATCTCAGAGGCCATTCACCAGTTTTTCATCACAGAGCCTCCTCGACATCCGTTGAACCCGAAAAAGTCCAACAAGGTGCTTGGATTTCCTGTTTTAATTACTAGTTTATGCCAGTTTTATAGAGTGAAGGTACAACCTTCCAAGACAATCCGACCTCCCATCAACCGGACCTTCATTGAAAAATATTGCCTAGCTAGAGAGGTGGAGCAGCAGCCACAAGAGCCAACATCCTTGGACCGGTCCGACCCGGCCAATTTTAACTTTTTTTTTTTAAAAAAAAATTGGAATTTTTTTTTAAATATATATTTTTAAAAAAATTTGGATTTTTTTAAATTTGGATTTTGGAGTATGGATAGATTTTTCTTACTCAAATAATGTTAATTATATACTTATATATAATAGATACATATATAATATTTAATTTTTAATATATACCGGGTCAAACCAGGCCAATTACTTACCCACCAATTGGACCATTGACCCATTACCTCAACCGAATCAATGACCGGACCGAGTTTCACAACTATGACAAATATCACAAGAAGAGTGGGGGTCGAATTGTGATTTTATAAATCTTAATGTTTTAATTTGATGATAAAGCATGTATATACATAGATCATATTTTCACAAATGAGTTCAAAAGATAACCTCAGACTTTGTAAAACAAACAAAGTTTTTCAAAAACAAAAATTGAATTTGAACAGAGTCAATTTAAAGCACACCAGAGAAGATAAGAAAAGATAAGACACAAGAAGTTATACTGATTTGTCTCAACCACTGAGACTACATTCAGTTCTTGGCAAACTACCAAGTTCTACTAACTTCAACAAGTTACAAGTATAAACACTATCACTTTTTGCTCTACACCAAGTTTGTTACAACTAGTATTCTTTCTCCTACCAAACCATTTCTAGCTCTAACACAAATCAATGATTTGTTGTATAGCTTGCACATTGACTAACACTTAATCATCTTATAGACGAATATACAATCTCAACACTTAGCCTTTTCTCTCAAGGTGTTTTGACAACTTTACAATAATTTACTGATATATATAGAGAAAGAATTTGAATATAAGAGTGTAGGTTAGTTTTCATGTCTTCAAAGCTTTTGGTATTTATAGGTTTTTTTCAACTAGTGTATGTTGTCTCTAAACGGATGAATTTTGTCCCTTTAGCTTGTGTCTGAAGAATGTTTCTATTGGAGCATTTAATTCTTGCATTAAATGCATGTACTTCTTCATGCTGGAAAACCATTTTTCTTAGCTATAGTGTCGAACACTTTTGTAGGAAACAACTTTCTTTTACGCAGAGTGAATTTGCTAAACAAAGTGCATCTTTTGATGAAGATTGATAACTTTTAGATCTTGAACTTCATTTATTCTTCATAGGATTCGTAAAAATGCTAGGAGAACGTCTCTGCAAAATATTAAATGAAGTCTTAAATGTCATCTCTTAAATATTGTATCAGATCATGACTTTAGCTAACTATCATCTTATACTTCAAACGCAGGCTCACAAAGCATGTTCTGATATAGCATAAGACACAACTTTAACCTTTGTATTTGTTTGTATCTAATTAAAATAATTAAGGGTTATGATTCGTCTTAAGAAATAAATGTCTTTTGACTTAACAATTATGTTTGAAGATATTCAAAGATATAAGAAGATTTTGAAGACATCAAAAGATATTTAGTATTTTTGTATTACGATTTACAGTTGATATACAATTAGGATATGTTTTTAAATGTATCTTTGTATTTATTTCCTTTATTAGGATGAAGATCATATCTTATTTAGATTTGTTTCCTCTATTAGGATTTTATCTTATCTTTGGATTTATTTCCTTTATTAGGATGAGGATCATATTTTATTAAGATGTGTTTCCTATATTAGGATTTTATCTTATTTGTAATTTAGATAAGATTAGAAGTTGTTTTCTATTACCTGTTTTCCTATGATATGAAAGTCATGTAATGGACAAGAATAAGTTGAATTTGAATAACAAATAGAGTGTTTTCTCCATCATGAAAGCTCCCCTTTGTTCTTGGGTTAAGAACTTTATAGTGTTGGTTCTATCAGCAAGTCGTAGTTAGGGTCACGTTTCTCAATAATTTTGGTTCTATCGGCAAATTGAGGTTAGGGTCAAGTTCCTTATAGTTTCTTTGCTTGATTTCAAGTTACTTTGATACCAAATTATATGAATCCACTAAGGATCATCTTGGAGTCTCTCTTTTCCAAGGAAACCTAGGAAGGTCTATCTCTTTCCCATAGCCAACAAAATTAGATTGAACTCTCTTCTTGGAAAAGGAAGCTTTTATCCTTCATGGCAGGTTCTTCTAGTGAAATATGTCATTCACAGTATGCTAACTTATAGTTTTCATATCTATCAATGGCCAAAGTCCCTCCTAAATTCCATTGACTAATGGATTTGCAATTTCATTTGGAGCGGTGATGTGGATAAGAGGAAATCAGTTTTTGTAGCATGAAAATCTACATGTAAACCTTTTCATGAAGGGGGTTTAGGGCTGAAATCTATGCTGCCATAAATAAAGGTGTTATGTTAAATTTGGGTTGGGACCTGCCATCCTTTGATTCTATTTGGGCTAAGCTTCTACTAGCTAGGGTGTGTAGAAGTGGTAGATTCATCATTTCTCATATTTATTCCTGTATTTGGAGTGGGATAAAAAATCTTATGACTACAGTGACTAATAACTTCTTTTGGCTGATTGGCAATTACAACTTAAATTTCTGGAACAAAAATTGAATTGGTTCTCCCATTGTGGATTTGATTGGTGTTCCTTATCATTTGCACCACCTCCTCATGGCCAAAGTGAGGGATTTCTGGTCAAATGGATTTGGTCTACCTTTTATTTTTGTTCCCAATTCCTAGTTGTGGCTAAGGCGATTAAAGAGGTCGTCATTCTAGTTTGCGGTGCAGACGACAAACTTGTTTGGCGCTGCATCCCCTCGGGTTCCCTTTCTTCCAAATAATATTACCTCTTCCTTTTTCCTAAAGCTAATGCCTTTAACTAGGCTAAGCTAATTTGGAACCGACTTTGACGAGCATTCCTCAACCGGCTTCCCTCTGATGATAACTTGTGGAAAAGGTGGATACACATAGTTTCTGTTTGTGCTAATTGTGGCAAGGTTATGAAACAGTTGAGCATTTATTTCTTTAGTGCACATTTGCTCACCAGGTTTGGAATTGAAAAGTACATGTATGTCCTAATCTAATGAAAAGATTGTCTCTAGGACATCCATATACTAACATTGGGCAGTTACAATTTCCAAGATAAAATCTGGCTCTCCTCTATGCTAAATTGCCTTTTTAACTTAAGCTTTATCAACAATCTCTTAGCAATATGTTTCTCTAACTGATCCCCTCAAATTTTTGACATAATTCTTGCTTCTATCACTTTCTCTTTTTTTTTATTTGAAAATATCCGCTTTCCCTCAGATTAATTACTTGCAATATCACATCTCATATTCATATTTCAGTATCTATCTCCTTTGGACATATGTCTAACTCTATTATTGACTTCATTATTTTAAAGAATTTTTTGGTCCAAGCCCATCCTAAAAAGGTCAAGTCTAAGCTCATTAAACAGGTTTCCTGGAGGTCTCCCATCCATCCATAGATCAAATGCAAAACTGGCTGAGCTACAAGGGCCGGGTAGTCCCAGCCTTGTTGGTTTTGCACGTGGGGGGGGAAGGGGTCTTTGATTATGAGTTGAACTTCTATGGAGCTTTTACGCAAAGTTTAGGAGTGCAAAACACTTTTGTGGCTGAAATCATGGCAATTATTCTTGCCATAGAGAAACTCATGGACAACTGGAGTCACCTTTGGCTGGAAACTGACTCCATGCTCCTTCTTCAAGCTTTTAAGTCTCTAGACATGGTTCCTTGGTCCTTGAAAAACCATTGGCTTAATAACATTCATTGTATATCCTTTTTCAATTTCAAAGGTACTCACATTTATCGCAAAGGGAATGCTTATGCGGATAGGCTAGCCTCTTTTAGTTCTCATCATTTTGGTTCTTTTTGGTGGGGGGGATTCTCAACCTGATTTTCTTTTGTTGGAGTTCTTTAGGTACAAACAAGGGCTTTCATTTTATAGATTTCCCTAGCTTCTCCTTGAGTTTGGTGTTTCTCCCCAAGTGCTTTGTATCTTCCTTGTTGTTGATGATATATATATATATATATATATATATATATATATATATATATATATTATAATCTTATGCTTTAAGTTTATATTTTTGTATTTATTATTATGCATAGCTATGTGAATTCTGTATTCTATTCCTGCTTTCCATATGCATTGGTTGTTGTGATCTCTTTCCTCTAGTCCTCGCTTCCACCCCATATGGTATCAGAGCTTGATGGGGAAGTAGGAATGTATGGCTAGATCTGAGTTATCTTTTATTTATTTGAGTGTAATCCAGACATGTCTTTTATTTCTGTTGTTTATCTTTTGTAAATGGATTTATGAACTTTTATGTCTTAACTGGTAAGCATGATAGCCAGAGAAAGTTTCGATCTTGTGTTACTGGGGTGGTAAGTCCCGTTGAGTTAAGGGCAGTAAATCTTACAAATTATTGGAGCACGAGATCTGAACTTTTCATCTGAAATTCATTGGCTTTAGTTAAGAGATAAAAAAAAAGTCTAGAATATAGCTCATTAGGTAAAATTTAACTTGGACCTATCTTTATGTTTTTATGGAACCAAAGGATGGCGATGATATCAGGGGACTAATTTTATGATCTTTTCCCCATGTCACTTTTCTGCACCTTCTCATCTCGCCTTTCTTTCAAATCTTCTCAACCCTCTTCTTCCTCTTTCAACCCTTCCCAAGCAGAAAATGCTTTAATCAAATCTAACCATAATATTTTCAAAGAAGTTTCTTTTGAAGATATTAATCAAGACCTGGATGACTGGAAGATTCCCAGGATTCCAGAAAACGAGCTTTACAAACCGACGAAAGATATTTTCGTAAATCTGATTTCATAATTAGAATTGTTGAGACTAACATACGTCTTAAATTTGATTTTGATGAAATTAAACTCCTTTCAAACAGTTCTTTAAAACTTCCCAAACAAAAATATAGTTTTTTGCACATTGGATGTGTTCAAGTTGCTGTTAAACCTTTAGGTATAGAAGGATTAAATACCTCAATTCTTTTATGCTTAAGAGATTCCCGTCACAATCAGTTTACCGATTCCATCTTAGGCACTGCAGAGACTAGCCTTAGCAATGGACCAATCTATTTCAATTGTTATCCTGATAGGAATGTCAACCTTAAGGATGCCAACATTCTAGATGTCTTAACCCTTGATGTCCAGCTTTACGGTCTTGATATGAAAGCTGCATCCATCCCAGTTAATATCATCTACCGGGTTCAATACAAGGTAATGAACTCGTGCATGTCTAGAGTCCTCAAACCCAGGAAGACTGGAGAAACTACCTTGTTCCTCACAGATACCACCAAAGCCAAGGTGGTTATTCCAAAAGTCATCAAGTGGGAAGACATCAATTTTCCTCAGACTTGGGCCATGGACAAACTAGCCCCGGCTAAACCCCAAACAACACCTAGTTTTGAGTCTGTTAATTAGTAGATATTACCTTCAATAGGTCCAACTCCTTCAATACCGCTAGGTCATCCTTCACTAGAGATTCTAGATCTGAGATGTTTGGGTCTGTTTTCTCTAGAAAATCCTTTTCTGCTGCTCCTAGTGGAAGCAGTAACAGAATCAAGCTCCAGGGTGTAGAAACCTTGTCCTCCATTCCTCAACCTGTTTATCAACAGGAGAATCCCAAGGAAGAGTCCAGATCTATCCCCTCTCCAACTTTTTCATCTATGCAAGATTATGAAGTTATCCATGATTAATAAGACCTGCATAGATTATGTAGCCCTTACGCTAGATTTCAACTCTGAGGAAATGACTCCTCAAAGAGAATGGTTTCTTAGCCATTATAGGGATGCCAACAAAACCCAGATTAGGGAAGAATATTACTTTTTCCTTAATCGTGTCCAAACCCAAATCTTTTTCTTTGATTGGTTTAAGTCTTATGCAGCCTACCATAAGATTGATTATCCTTTCTTAGAACCTAACACCATCAGTGTCATCACCAGGTATGACTTTAAGGATGGTCAGGTTGTCAGATCTGAGTTCCCTCTGTCAACCAAGTTTATCCTTCCTAATGTCAGAAATGAAAAACATGACCCCATCTATGCCTCACCCTTTAAGTCAAAGGATGAGATTGAACCCATATCAGCCAAAGATATTAAGAATCTTATGGAACAATCCAACTATACCAACAAGTACCTCCAGACCACTGGGGAAAAATTAGGAGAAAAGCCAAGTATTAGCATGGAAGCCGGTTCATCCTTCTCAAAAACCATCAAAACTCCAATTTTTAAATCTTTTAGGATGACTGATAAGCTTAGAAAAGAGTTTGCCAAACTCAAAGCTTTCAACTAGCCCCCTAGTCAGCCTTCTATCGAGTCTAGAGAAAAACTTGAAGGATTAAATTCCATTATCATTCAAGATACTCCTCAGACCTCCCAAGAAGCCCATTCCAAACCAGCCCTTACTAGAGCCAGATCTAGACATGAAGCTCAAAAGGACAAAGATAAGGAAATCAATGTCCTTAACCAAGCCGAGTCAAAAAATGGTAGCTCTGACTCTGATAGGTCTGTCCAAATTAATCCCATTAGGAACCAACCCAATTGGATGCAACCCTCTAAGCTGTATTACAATAGGGCAACCCCTCCTGATCTTCTCCTTGAAGAAAGGGAACATTCCAAATCCTTCAACGCAAACCACGTCTATGAATGGAACATAGATGGCAAGACAGAATACCAAATCCTCAACATCCTCCAGCAGATGACCATGGTTGCTGTAACGACCCGCCTCGTCGCTACGATATCACTAACTCTTAATCGTGCAACTTCAATTCTTAATAAAACTTCATTACTTTGATTATGAAAATGATGGTAAATTTTTCGCGATAATACAATTATCATACACATATTACAATTACATATTTAAACACATTATGCATATATATTAAATTAGTACATGTCAGAACTTCCTTTAGCTTTACGTGTATATACACCTGAAATTACATATCAACAAAAAGCCAAAGACTAACTAAGAGAGAGTTGATTAACAAAACACAACTCTTTCTCCAAAAAGGAATCCAACGTCATCACGTCGGCTTGGCGGCTCCAACCAAAAAGAAGATCTCCCTCCAAAGTCACCTACTGCTGCTTATCTGCTCCCACGAACGAAAGTTCACGATCATCACAGGTACCAACCACACGGTACAACAAATGCAATGGTGGGTTTATTATATAAAAACCAATAAACATCAGATAGCAGCAATTGGGAAGGAAACAATATTACCCACCACAATCATTAACAAAAATCCATGATTCCAATACACACTCAACAAACCAATCATCCAATGCATTTCACAACCCAAACAATCATGCATAGAATGATGCATGCACCTGACTTATTTATCAGCATGTAATGTGGTACCATCACCGGAAATAGCCTCTCACAGGAAAAATGATTCACCGCTTATCAGGGCCACCCTATCGTGCACTGGCCATTCCCCCACCCGGTGATCAGCCAGCGTCGCAAGGGAATTCCAGACCTGATGACCCCACAGTACCTGCGTTCTCAGCCCACTGAAACCCACAGGTACGCGAGTGCCTTCATTCTATTTCCACACATACAAATGAAGTATGAAACATGGGCATCATCAATGCATGACCCAGCTAGGAACAAATCCTTCCTCACAAGGGTAACCCGCCATGCACCCCATGTACATACATAACAAACCAATGTGGGCTCACCGATGCGCTGACCATGGCTAGGAACAAATCCATCCTCGCAAGGGTAACCAACCGGTCATTGCATCCCACGTGTACATACACAGCCTACAACCATGGGCACCATCAATGTATGACCTGTCTAGGAACAAATCCTTCCTCGCAAGGGTAACCCGTCATACACCCCCCATGGGTATCCATGTATATCCACACACAATGACATTGTTCACATCAACATTATCTCTCATCAATGTCATTATCAACCTCAACATCATATCATCTCAATATCGTCATCATGCATATCAATATTATCTCATTTCAACATCATCAACCACGTCAACATTATCTCATTTAAACATCATCAACTACATCAATAGCATCTCAATTTCAATATCATCAACGACATCACAAGCAATCACATTTCACATACATAATACATATGCCTGAGATTCACATTCCCCAGGTTTTCAGACAACCCAAAGTTCATACATTCACAATTCATCATATCACAAGACTGATATTCTTAGGAGAATTCTAAATTAAAAAGGAGGACTACAATATATAAAACACACTCTTAAGCCCATTTAAAAATTTAATAAAGAATTAAATAGGAAAACATATTATAAAATTTTGGGCAGAGTCTCCTCTGTAATTAAGACTTTTCCCAAAAATCCAATCATCACAATAACAATATCATTAACCCAATAAACATATATCTCATTGGAACATTATTTCATTCAGACATCACCAATCACATAAGCATCACCTCATCTAAATCATCACAAATCATGTAAACATCATTAATCATTTCCATGGTATCTCAATTTCACTGTCATCTACAACATTAGTAATAAATACACCACATCCCATTAGTTAAAAACATCATTTGTCTTGAAAACAAGCACGCACACAGGGACAAACACACATCAATCATAAATACATTGCATCCCATTAGTTAAAATGTAGTTTTTCTTGAAAATCAGCACACATCAGAGACAGGCAGATATCCTCATAGTTGGACTCCCTGGCCCCCAACTATGGTATCTAAACTATAACTAAATAATAAACTCCCCTTACCTATCTATGTCTTTCCATTAGCTCCTTGAAACGTTGTTTAGGGATCTCTCTAGTTCACGTGCTTTGGTTCAAACGCAGAGCTCTATATACCAAATTGAATATAATTTAATATGGATTTCCAAGGTAAGATCAATATTAACATTTGGGGTCAAATACCCACTCAAATCTAAAAAGAGGCTAAAATGGTGTTTTGAGAGTCTACATCAAAAGACATCATTTTGAAATTCCGATCACACCAATGTGACCAGGGTTCAACAAAGATCACAGAAATGACATCAGTTTCATAAAAAGGAGACTTTTACAACATCTCATTTTCAAAGGATTATCAAAGGAAGTATAGAAACAGCCAATAACGGTACCCGAATCATAAGAGATATCAAGAGAGGCTTAAACTAGCTAGAAGAAGACAAAAGAAACTAAGATTACCTCAAGGAAACCAAGAAAGGAGGATTGAGAGCTCAGTTCTCTACCAAAACTTTGAGAAGAGTTTTGAAGATTCCACTCCGATTAAAGGGTTCTTCTCCGTGCCGGGGTCTCGTGGCAAGCAACAGCGGCTCGTGGGTGTCTCTGATGGCTATGGGTGGTGGAGGAGGGTGGTGGGAGAGCTTGGATCTGTTTGGAGGAGGAAGAACCTCCATTTTCGTGACTTGGAAGCTTAAAAACGTACTTAGCACTGCCTCCACTCGCCCAGGCGACCAAAAATGCCTGCAAAACTCGCCTGGGCGAGTTGACCCAATTCTAGAATTTTCTACTTTAGTGAAAACTTGATTTCTCACGTTCTAGGCATTATATTGACAATCCCAAAGGTCAAAAGTTAGATATATGGGTTACAAAGCTATCTTTAAAATTTTAAGATGATCCAACTGTTAACCAATCCATAATGATGATTTTACTAAAACAGATTTTTGGGTCAAACTCGGAATCGCTCAATTACAACGCAGCTCGAACAAACTCTACATACTTGACATTTACACCAAGCAATGACACATGCATAATTCACATAACATTTCAAACAATTATAATTAATAAATTAATCAAATCATACAAGGAATACATCACACATATTTTAAGTTACCGAAATTTCAGGGTGTTACAGTTGCAACAGCCTATGATACATCCCTTAACTGTTCGGAAGCAGTTATTGTAAATATTTTAGTTTCTGGTTTTACTGGACAACTAAAAGGCTAGTGGGATAATTACTTGTCTGAGGATCATAACATTACCATCCAGGATGCTGTCAAAATGGAAAGTGATGGCACTATCCTCCTCAAAGATGGTAAGCCTATTCCTGATTCTGTTAACTAATTAATCTTTACCATAGTTCAGCATTTCATAGGTGATTCCAACCTTTGGAAGGATTGATCTGCCAAACTCCTTTCAAACCTTCGTTGTAAGACTTTAGCTGGTATAAGGATACCTTCCTTACTAGGGTCTTTACCCGTGAAGACAGTCAAGAACCTTTCTGGAAAGAAAAATTTCTTGTTGGTCTTCCAAAATCCTTAGGGGATAAGGTTAGGGACAAGATCCATAGTCAGCACCCTAACAATGACATTCCTTACAAGCAATTAAGTTATGGTTAACTTATTGCTTACATACAAAAGGTAGCCTTAAAGATTTGCCAAGATGATAAAATCGAACATCAGCTTGCTAAAGAAAAGGCTCAAAATCGCAGAGATTTGGGAAATTTCTGTGAGCAGTTTGGCCTTCCTTGTTCCAAGCCTAGGAAGCCCAAGAAGCATACCCATAATCCAGACAGACAGAAACCTAAGAAGTCTGTTTACCATCGACACAAGTCAGGAACCCCACCTAGAAAGCTTAGAAGAGAGTTCCAGACCAAACCTCCCTTTGATAAGGTTAACATTCCTAAGAAACCTATAGTCTGTTGGAATTGTGGCAAACCTGGTCATAAAAGTCAGTATTGCAGGATTAAGAAGAAGCTTAGGAATCTAAACTTAGAATCAGCTATCGAAGAACAGATTAATCAGTTCTTAGTAGAATCCTCCTCTGAAGACGAATCTGATAAAGAAACTTCTGAAGGTCAATCTTTAGAAAATCTGAATCAAATTCAAGAGGATGATCTATCTTCGACTGATGAAGACTGTCCTTCTTCTTCCCAAATCAATGTCCTTACCCAGGAGCAAGACCTTCTTTTTGAGGTGGTTAATTCTATTTCTGACCCTGAAGAAAAGAAAAATATTTTATTAAAACTCAAACAATCTTTAAATGAACCATCTTCTTCTTCTTCTAAAACTAACAATTTGTTAATTAATAACAAGTTTAATCTTAATAATACCCTTAAAAATTTTGAAAAGAGTGTTGTTAAACCAGTGATCCTATAGGATCTTCAGCATGAGGTTAATCAACTAAAAGTTGAAATTTGCCTCACTAAGGAACAATAGAATGTTCATCAAAATATTCTAACTATTCTGCAATCTGGTGATCAAACTGATGAGGAGAATCATGATCAGAATAATCAACCCTCTGATAATGAATCTCCAAATGATTTAGTTACTCCTATAGTTCCTCCAAACATTTTTGAATTAATTAATCAATTAACAATCCAAAAGTTTTTTATTAAAGTCAAAATTATTGTTGGAACCTTTATCCTTGAAACTGAAACTTTGTTTGACACAGGGGCAGATTCAAACTGCATTCAAGAAGGATTAATTCCAACTAAGTATTTTGAAAAAACCTTCGAATGTCTTAGTACCGCTAGTGGTTCTAAACTTTGGGTTAATTACAAACTTTCAAATGCGATAATCGAAAAGGAAAATTTAAAAATTAAAACCTCTTTCCTTTTGGTTAAAAATTTGAAAAATGCTGTTATTTTAGGAACGTCTTTTATCAAATCAATCTTTCCTATAACCATTTCTGATAAAGGCATTTCTACAACTTATCTAAACAAATCTATCACTTTTAGGTTTCTTAAAACCCCAATCGTTAGAAATCTAAACCCAATCCTTTTTAAGCAAAACCAAAGCCAGACCCATCCAGATGAGCCAAGAACTCCTTGTTCATTGCCAGAAGGAAATTCAAGATCTTCTGCAAAAAGGGCTAATCAGGAAAAGTAAGAGTCCTTGGTCTTGTTCAGCACTCTATGTCAACAAATCAGCCGAGATTGAGTGTGGATCTCCCCATCTGGTTATCAACTACAAACCCCTCAATCAAGTCCTTCAGTGGATTTGTTATCCGATTCCTAACAAGAAGGATCTTCTTAATCATCTTTTTTCCGCTAAAATCTTTTCAAAATTTGACATGAAATCTGGATTTTGGCAAATTCAAATCACTGAAAGGGATTGTTATAAAACGGCTTTTACAGTTCCTATCGGGCAATATGAATGGAGAGTTATGCCTTTTGGATTAAAAAATGCTCCTTCAGAATTCTAGAAAATTATGAATGACATTTTTAATCCATACTCCTCTTTTATTATTGTCTATATTGATGATGTTCTTGTGTTTTCTCAATCTGTTGACCAACATTTTAAATACATACACATTTTCATTCAGGTAATCAAGAAACATGGTATTGCTTTATCTAAGACTAAAATCAATCTTTTTCAAACAAAAATCCGTTTCCTTGGTCACAACATTTATCAGGGAACTACCACTCCCATCAATCATTCTATTGAATTTTCCAACAAATTTTCTTGGTTGTCTGAATTATGTGGCTAAATTCTTCCCTCAGCTGAGTAATCTTGCTAAACCTCTTTATAACCGTCTCAAGAAGACTCTTCCTCCTTGGACAAATATCCATACTGACATTGTCAAACAAATCAAATCTCAGGTCCAAAATCTTCCTTGTCTTTATTTACCCAATCCTCCAGCCAAAAATATTGTCGAAACTGATGCCTCAAACATAGGTTATGGAGGTATTCTCAAACAGTCTGTCAATGGCAAAGAACAAATAATTGCATTTACTTCAAAACACCGGAATCCTGCTCAGCAGAATTATTCCACTGTTAAAAAAGAAGTTTTAGCAATTGTTTCAATCTGATTTACTTAATCAAAGGTTTTTAGTCCGTGTCGATTATAAGTCAGCAAAAGAGATCTTGCAAAAGGATGTTAAAAACCTTGCATCAAAATAGATTTTTGCCAGATGGCAAGCTATTCTAAGTATTTTTGATTTTGAAATTGAATTTCTCAAAGGTACTTTAAACTCCTTACCTAATTACCTTACTCGTGAATACTTACAGGGGAAAGGTCAGTAAGCATTCAATGCCCAATTCAGTTAAATCTCCCTCCTCACGAGGAAGAGGGAGAGGGAAAAACACCAAACCAAGACTAGCCGTTGCTGGTTTAATCTCCCATGCAGGATCTGCAGGGATTGGATCTTTATCCAAATAGGAAGAAGATTCCAAAGAACAATCTAAATCTGGGTCATCAACCCAGTCTGGGTCATCTACCCGGATTTTACCTCAATCTCTTTCTGAGCCAATTACTTAGAAACCAAAATCGCAGTCTCAAACCAAAGAAGACTACGCCATGCCAATCCAAGTCCTTTTGGCCCTCCAAGAACAGAGACTAACACACCTTCCAAAAGGCCTTCTATCCAAAACATGGGCTGACATCACTTCAAAAGATGAAGGTAACGAAAGCCTAGCAAACATGATCAAAACCCTATCTCAAACTCCAGTAACCATGCACCAATCAAAAGGCAAAGCCATAGTTCAACAACCTGAACCATTGGCAATCCAAAAGCCTAAATCTCAAACACAATATGTCCCAAAAAATAAATATGAGGATGTCATCCAGATGGAACCTAAATTTTCGGATCCCAAACCAAACAAAGTTCCCCAAAAAAACTTCCCTAAAGACATACAGGGAAATCAATTTCATTTCTTGCCAATTTCCTTGCTCAAGACAAGACATTTTTATGAGTTTATTCTGATCGACACCAACTTAGTCCAGATTAAACACCATAAAAATAAGGATTCTGAGCAAATTGCTTATTCAACTCTACAAATTCTCAAGGTCCTAACACCAAGAGAATTTGGAGATGTGAATAAGTTAAAACGGTTTTCTCAAAACTATGATCCTATTGGTTTTTCATATTGGGATTATCAAACTGCCTGGCATAATGTCTTTTATTTTCAAAATAAAGATTTTATGGATTCATGGCTAATTTATTTTAAACAAAATGTCCAGTATAAGTTCCCACAATGGTTTTTACAATGGTGGAATTTTTATGGGCCAATCCTTGAGATACTCCCTTCCGAAGTAGTATCTGGCTTAACAACCTTTACGAAGAAGTTTGAACACCCAAACAATTATCCGTTTCTGGTGGATTTACACTTCTTCAGCAAACTATCCCTCGCCTGGATTTTCCAATGGCCCTATGCTTCTGGTAATGTTTCTATCAAAGGACAACTACCAATGCTTAAAAGACAAGCTCTTGTTAAATGGTTGTCCCAATTTGACCATTCAAGGGCCAGTCCAGAACAGGTTTCGCTTTGGTTTAAACAACATCCAACCCTCACCAAAGCAGTAGATCCCGAAGCCTGTAAATTCCTCAATCAAAGATCACAAGTGTAAGCAACCTTGGCATCTTCCACCTCTAAGGAGAAGTTTACCGAGAACATGAAGATGATCTTCAATCTTTTGGAAAAGGAGAATGAAGAGGCTTACTCCTCATCCAAAAAATCAACCAAACCCGCTGAAACTTCCTCAGAATCGTCGGATGATTTCTACCAGAATGAAGACGATTGTTTCAGTATCAATCTTGGTGATGACTGAAGAATTCAGTCACAACCACAAAACAAATCTCAAGCATCTAGGCGAAAGGGTAAGTGGAGAAAGCTCCTTTCGTTGAAGAAAATTGCTTCAAGCATGACATCATTATTTCCTATGGCAAACTACTGTTCAGCACTGTTCATTGTAGCGGTAGGTTTTCCTGTCATAAATATCGAAACTGTAGAAACAATAATTTTTGAGTCTATATAAGGGTTGCGTCCCTCAATTTGTAACAAGGTTCTAAATTCGAGTGTGTTATTCAGAGTGTTTCCCTCTAGGTAACTCTGAGTTTAATCTGTTGTAATCTTTAATCTTTTTGGAAAATAAAAATTTTATTTTCTCATCTTTGCATTGCATGTTTATCTTCCTGTAACTAAATCTTTCTATTCCTCATCTAATCCCTCTCATCCCGACGGCTTGCCACGCTTGAGAGTATAATCTTATGCTTTAAGTTATATTTTTGTATTTATTATTGTGCATAGCCATGTGAATTCTGTATTCTATTCCTGCTTTCCATATGCATTAGTTGTTCTGATCTCCTTCCTCTAGTCCTCACTTCCACCCATATATATATATATATATATATATATATATATATATATATATATATGTATATATATATATTCTCAGATTTGTGGGATTTAGTATCAACGGGATTGAGGTATCACATAGTTGGAATGTCCACTCATGTTGTGATGCCTCTCTAAGCTTGTTCTTTTTGCTTTAAAAAAAATACTTCTTTGTTGTGAATGAAATTATATAGAAAATATTTAAATATAGATTATAACCCCTTATAATAAAAAAATCAAGAATCAATATATTGATTCTTCTTTCTCTCACGAATACCATGAATTTCAATAAAATATTACTAACACTTGGAAAGTAATAATATTTACTGGGTATTAAAATTTTAACCAATAGAAGATAGGATTTATTCTTATTTATTTTTTCCTATATTGTTGCAGTCATTTTTTCCTATGTCTTTTGTAATATTTTTTCTTTTATTGTAAAATGGTATATTCTATTTTGTGATAAAAAAAAATGAAAATTAATTATTAAGAACCTAATAAATAAAAAATAGGGTTGGCAAAATAGGCCAATCCACCAAAAATGGGTCGGACTGGCCCTAGCCCACCAAAAACACAGGCCGGGCTGGGCTGGCCCACTTTTGCAAAGTGGGATGAAAATGCTAGCCCGTCCCACTTTAAGGTGGGTTGGTGGGCCAACGGGGCAGCCCACCTAAAAAATAAAGTTAAAATTAAAAAAGTAATTTTTTTTTTAAAAAGACAAAAGAATTATAAAAAAATACAAATATAATTAATTTATACTAAAAATTAATGATAAATCCTAGTCTGCAATCATTTTAATACCTTAGAGTCTGATTTTAATATAAAGATTAATTAAGTAATCACGTTTTAAACTAATAAACTCTATAAACTAGTAGCCACTTAAGAGGAGGAAATTTTTTATCATCAGAGCACTGTAAAGTGCTAACCCAATAACTTAAATTCTTATATTATCTTACCAAGCTAAATTATATGTTTTGAGGATTCAGGTTGATTATTTTGTGGTATTATACATAAAATATGAAGTAATTAGTATAAGATAAGAGAAAAATGGGAGAAAGGAGACAACAAAGAGTGGTAAGCTCAAAATACAAAACCAACAAAAGAATTCAAATCTATGATGTCATTAAATCAGTATCAACATTGCAGCATTGCAGCACAACAGAGAGTATGCCATTGCCAAATTCCCAACAATGGCTTGCAAGATATTTGAAGCATATTGAATCTGTCAAACATGGAAGAACCTACTACCATCTATATCATTCCCAAACAATCATGCAATTCTTACTACCATCGATCTTGAATTTAGACATACAACAACATCTTACCCAAAATAAAAGACTTTGATATCACATGCACCAAGATATCTATCATTATAAGAATAAAGGACCACGGGAATTACATTGTCACCAACAAGTTTTAAAATACGGTCAGCAACCGCGATTCAGTACAACATAAAGGATTTTTTAGTGTCCACAACCACAATTGTGTCTGCTTTGGCTGCATTTGTTTACAATTTCCCACAAGATAAATATCAAAACTAATGCATGTTAATGTGTTTGATGTGGCACTGAATTCTGATTTACACTCTTATTTCACAAAATTCAAAGACACATAAACTAACCAAATTATGAATTAACAAAAGTGTTACAAAAAATCATATAATTGCCTTAGGTTACTTCGATCACCAACAACACAAACAATATTTATTCTCCAAAATCAAAATTGAGAACCAAAGCAGAGCAATAGAGAACGAACCATGACGAATGAGGAGGATTTAATGGTGAGGAGCGAGATCTCTTCATCGTCGACCTTGGGTTTGAACATGGAGATTTGACAGTTCACATTGGAAAGCGAGAGCCTCGTATCGCACGATGACAACTAAAAGCTGTTGTTGTTGTAGAAGAACTTGTCCTTTGGAGCGAACGCGATTCTGAACGTGTATCCATCAGATCTCTCCACCCACATGTCAGAGCATGGCGCGAATACTCAATTGTCGTCGTCGACGTCCACCGGAAGCGTTGCTGTGAGAACCGCCACACTTATCATCTTCGTTAGAACTCTGATAATCTCCATGGAAGAATATTCTAGAAGGGTTTGCCAAACCCACGCGGAGTCGGGTCGACGTTGATGACGAAGCTCAGTAGCTCCCAGCCTCTCTCAATCTCTCACTCTCTCTCAAACTCTCACTAATCTCAGCCTCTCTCACTCTCAACCACTCAGTATTCAATAATATCTTTTAAATATTTTACTATTTTTATTAGCAGTAAGTAATCACTACTAAAGTGTGTAGCGTACAGGCACTTAGGTAGCGTAATAGCTTATTGTAAATGTTGGGATTGGTGGGCTGTTGGCCTGGTGCGCTGGCTCGGCCCGAGCCCGATTTTGGCCCTTGTTTTAGTGGGCCGGGTTGGCCTGACCCGTTTAGTCAATGTGGGTTCATAATGTCAACCCAACCCACATTTTTTCATGGGCTAAACGGGCTATCCCGCTGGGTCAGACCCGTTTTGCCATCCTTAATAAAACATGAGCTTGAACAAATCAAGTTAAAGCTAATGTTACATATTGTGAGTCTGTACAAAGTTACTGAATGAATAAAATGAGTAAATCAACATTTGAGTTGCTAGAAGTGTAATGTACAGTTCTATCAGTTTCTAAAACTAATTTTATATAAATAAGTCCTTTAAATTTCTAATCATTTTGTTAATTACTTATCGCCATTTTATTTAATTTAAAAATTAATGTGACAATGCTATACACTTTTAGATACTAAAATAGTTTACTTTAAATAAAATCCACATTTGTGGTAACAATCAACATGATTTTGTAACATTTCCCTTCCTTTTAGGTTTAAGTATTAGCTCATAATATTTAGACTAAAATGTGATTTTTGTTTTTCTATGTTTGACAATCCGTAATTTTGTTCCTTCAATTTAAAAATAAAGACATTTATTATCCTATTTTTAAATATTGACAATTTTGGTTTGGCTTCCATTTGAAAACATTGACTCTTAGTTTTATTAATATTTTTAGTCCTTATAAGTTTGTACTTTTTCAATTTTAATTCCTTTAAGACTTGATTTTTTTTT
>QARZ01039598.1:0-15288 GCA_013407115.1 Glycine latifolia
TTATTTGACCGTAACATTTATATATTTTTATCATTTGTTAAGGGCATTTTGGGTATTATAAAAAATTTAAATGGTGTATAAGAAAACAAAATGGTGCAGGAAGCTCATCCCTTCTTTTTCCTTCCCGCCATTCATTCAGTCTTTCGCAGTTTTGCTTCCTTCCTTCCTTCCACACTGATTGCATAGTAAGTCGCGTCGTTTTCTTCTTAGCTCACTCACTCCATTCGTTACTTATTTCATTTCAATTCGAAGTTCTATCTAGGGTTCCTGCAGTCTTCATCGCATCGCAGGAACGGAACGATGGGGGAGTCCAGTTCCAGGGTTTCCCACACTCTTCATCAACCCACCGCATCGTCAAGCGACTTCAACTCGAGAACTTCATGTGCCATTCCAAACACGATACCGAGTTCGGAAACCACGTCAATTTCATCATCGGTCAAAACGGAAGTCAGTTTTCCTTTCTTTTTCTTATTTATACACACAAACACATTTGTTCTTTTTCTTTTCTTTTCTAAGGAAAAAAATATATGCATTGCTTGTTTCGCTCTGGCATTTACATACAGGTGGTAAGAGTGAAATCGTAACTGCACTGTGTGTTGCATTTGGCTGTCGAGTCAAACGGACTCAAAGAGCTTCCACTTTGAAGGATTTCATTAAAACCGGCGCCACGTAAGTCTGCCATTTCCTATCATTGGGTTAAACGATCAAATTTGTTCACATTGCTCATAGAATTGCTATTGTCTCTCCGTAGTAATGCTGTCATCCAAGTAGAAATTCAAAATGAAGGGGAGGATGCTTTTAAACCTAAAATATATGGTCCTGTTATCATTGTAAAACGTAAGATATCTGAATCAACAAGTTCTACTACATTATAAGACCACCAAGGTATGTTGCCCTGTGTTTGTGCTTGTTTGCTCTAAAAGAAATAGATCTGAATCCTTATTATGTTTTAAAAAGGCCCGTGAGGGTTACTTAGTCTAAAAATCACGTGAGCCTAATTTGTCCAAGACCCGCAAGCCCAAACATCAGTCATCTCCCTCACAGGAGCCCTAAATCTGAAACTACCTTGAATCTGCACTGCCGCGGCTGAGAAAATAGAGATGCAGAAACACGCTTCTCTTCATGGTCCTGCGATCCTGCACGTCATGTCAAGCTATTCCACTCTTCGATGAGTCTGCGCAGGGTGAAGAATTGTGAGTGAGGGCAGCTGCCGGTGAAGAATTGTGTGTTTCATCTGGAAAATCAAATGCTCTTAACTTCTGCTTAGTAACAATAAGATTCAAGTTGTTATAAACTGGATTATTCATAGCATTACTATACCCTCCCTATTCATTGCCGGTTGCTTATTTGTCAGCATGGGTCTAGCTTACGATGTATTAGGAAGCCCCCACCAAAACAAATTTTTTACAGAGAGCCGACAAGGAATTCCATTAATAACTGGCCGTTTTGATTCTTTGGAACAACTTGATGAATTTAGTAGATCTTTTTAGGATGAGGCTTTAAAAAGTAACTAAATCTTTACTCAATTTTCTGCATAATTTTTGTGTGGTGTCAAGTGGTTGATTTTAAGGTTTTGTTTTGTTTTTTTCACTTTTGTGTTTGAAGAAATTACTTTGCAGGAAAGGCACCACAAACAGGTAACAATTGATTTTGTAAATACATAGAACTTACTATAACATTTTTTTTTGGCCTTCTGAAGTGAAAATAAACCTTGCTTATGCATTCTATATAAAATATAGGGAAGGAGACCATCTAAGGGTAATTATATGCGGGCAGTTCCTAACATTGCAAATGAATTTGCAGAGAAAGAATTGCTAATAAATTGGACCGAATCCCTGGAGAGATATTGAAGAAACTTGAGAAAGTGCAAAATAAGGTATTTAAGAAATGATCACTAAAAGGTATAATTCCCTATTTCTATTTATTTGGGTTCAGGTCTAACTGTTTAATAGTACTATTGTCATTATATTAGGACTATAAGCAATACTTGAGATGTGATTTTATATGTGTTAAAGAACTTCATTAACTAACAACATACCAACAAATAATGCATAACTTAGGGGAAAATTCTTCACTTATCTAATATTTATGTTGTCTGATAGACTGATATTCAAGGCCATTGCAAAACAGGTTAGTCACTAATAATTGTACATTATTATTTTACTTTTTGGTTAGTTTGTCACAAACCTAATAAACATTTTTCTCTTATCATTTTTTACACAAGAAAGTTATCAGTTTTGTGTTTTTTCCTTTCTTTGTTTAAACATTTTTTCATTTCAATTAGGTAGCATCAACTGTTGAATATTAACAAAGCTAGCAAAAAAGTGTTATGAACTACAAGTGATAATTAATAAACAAGTGTATGAACAAATTTCCTTTTCATGTTTTGTGCAATTAAGTATGTAGGAGGTGGGTTTGCAGGACTTCAAGGACTTATCTGTGTATGAACAAAATGTTTTCACAAAAGAAGAGTTATTTATGGACTCTGAAGATGAGATAAAAGCTTAAGAACAATTTTTTATTGCCTGCAACTGTGTGGTCACAAAAGTACCATTTTTGTCTACTAGAATCTAAAAAGTTTGTATCTCAATATAAAAAAGAAGCAGACACATGTAATTAAGGAATAGAGACACGTGAGGAAGCCAGGGAAAAGAAGAGGTTGTCAAATCTAATACACGGTCTTGCTATTTTCTAACTGTTGGATTTGGATCTGTGTTAAAATAAACAAACTTTCAAGTGTTATTATTACACGAGTTCAGTTTGTAGGGGAATTCCTCCTAATATTAGGAAAAAAACATTGAATTTTTCTTCTGTCACTTCTTTGCATTGTTTTTCTTTTCTTTCCTAATTTTTTTAAAGACCATTTTATTTCTTTGTTTTCTTTTTGAGGTTTACATGATGCTGAGATATAAATGGAAGAGTAAACTTTTAGTTTAATTTTATGAAAATATGTAAGAATAGATGATGTTGATCTAAATTCTATTTGTTGGATTCATTCTATGATAATAATAGTATTAAAGCTTAGAGTTGCACATCCTTAGTTACTATCTTTGCACTTTCATTCACATTTAGCACTTATTTTTAATAAAAATTTAAAGTCTTACATTTATTTTTTCACTTCTGCAATGCTATTACAAAGATATATCCATAATATATGTAAAACAGAGCGAATGCCAATCCTTCAAGTAAAGACAAAAATTAAAGTACCAATGTCATGGTTTGGTAGTGAGTTTGGAGCTCTTCACATTACAGTATATGCACTGGAGATTGCATGGCGGTGTAGATTTTCTTGATGAATGTGGTAATGTGATATTTCTCAGTGAATGTTTGAAGCATTTCTCTATGAAAAAATAGCTTAATTTCTATCTCCAAATGATGTTATCCTAAAACAAGTGGTGTGATAATAAGTTTTAACTTATGTTTACTAAAATATTTGTTTATCTAACAGATTAGGCTTCCTTCTTTCTGCATTGCCATCACAAATATATTTCAATAATCAATTTTTAAATCTTTTAATGTGCTTCAATTATGATATTTTTTTTTTTTTACTTTCTATCTTGCTTTTTATCTATAATTTTATATGCATTCTTGACAGGCATATCTGCCTAATGGAGATAGAAAGCCTGTTATGAGTCATGGCTATTTTAATATTATTCATTATGGATAGGGACTTGGTAGGTCTAAAGTGAAAGCTCTCTAAAAAAAATTTCCAGATGTGAGATATCTGAATGGTTTAACTCAATTTGTGATTTTGTTCTTCAACTGAAAAAAGATTGCTTGGTGCGTGTTGTCATCAAAATTTAACCCTCTTGAAAAGCTAGCCTATATCCATGATAGAGTATAAGCTGAGTCAGCTCTCTGACTCAACATTACAGTTAGGATAGTTAACAACTGTCATTTCTGTTGTCACAGCTGCAGATAGTTAGTTAGAGCTTGGCTTCTAGCGCTAGCTAACATCTGTATATATATCTGAGTTCTAAACTCTCTTTAACTAGAATTAGATTCAACACTGAATAATGGAATTCCTCTTTCCTCTCTTTCTCTCTCTTCTTTGGTTTCTTTATGGTATTCAGAGCTAAGAGCATCTTTCATGGCCTCCGATCCTATTTGCACGGATCCGCTAGCTTCTTTTCCTCCTTTTTTCGTTGGTGATGTTGTTGTAATCTATTCTGGTCGATTCTACTCTGGTGAACACTTATATACCAATGCTTCATCTCCAGCCACCGCTGGAGCTTTTGTGGTCACTCCAACGAGTGCTGCGGATCTGTTTGCATATCTGATTTTGGAAAAGCTCAATGATGATAACTTACTGATTTGGATTCAACAAATCGAACCTGTTCTGAAGATGCACTGACTTCACTGATTAGTTGTTCATCCTCAAATTCCTCTGTTTTCTTTCTCAAGATGACTTTGATCTCAATCGTGAGAATCTTGGGTGTTGCTTGGTTTGAGTATTTTCTGTTTTCATTTTCAAAGAAAACAGAAAATGAGTGAAAATACGTTGGTTCAAAATTTAGAAAACATTTTCTTTGAAAATATTTTCAATAACAGGCCCAAAATTGAAAACAACAAATCAACGTTTTCAACCTTTTTCTGAAGAAGTGAAAACGTAGTGGCACCTTAGGGTACTTTATTTTCAATACATGTTTTCTAAATCTTGAAAAATTGAAGATGAAAACAGAATATAAACATTCAAACCAAGCACCACCTTGCCTATCAACTCTGAGAGCAACAAGACCGATTGTTGAGGTGTTGACTCCAATCGTCGCTTTCTGCGTTGTTTCTTTCGAAGACCGTTGGTTGTGTTCACGCATGGCATGGCAAATTTGGAAACAGATTCACAATCACTTTCAGGTGAAAACTAAACCTAAAGCTAGGTTTCTTCAGGCTGAACTTCGCACCACTAAGCAAGGTGACAAACCTGTTTCTGATTTTGTGTATTGAAACCGTTGTTGATTTGTTGATGTCAATTGGTCAATCTGTGACTATTCATGAGCAACTTGATATCATCCTTGAAGGATTACCGATTGAGTATGAGTCTTTAATCACTTTGATAAACAGTAAATCAGATCTGTTTGAATTTGAGGAAATTGAATCCTTACTATTAGCTCAAAAACATAGACTTGAGAAAAATAGGGAGTTTAACTCCTTCGCTGAATCTTGTAAAAGCACAAGTAGCTACTGAAACCGATACAAATACTGATATGCTTCCTCAGGCTCAATTCACTGATGCTAATCAGTCATCTCAACAGTATGATAATTATTTTGGAAGTAGATTTTCCAATTTCAAAGTTCGTGGAGGTGGATCTGGAAATAGAGGACACAATGGAAATAAGTTTAAAATTAAAAGGATTTCAGAAATGAAAGAAGAAAATCACAAACTTCAGAAATTGAATTTTTGATATTAACTAACTCAACTGAAATTAGTTACATCTCTAGTATTTATACTAGAGCTAAACCGCTGTTACAACTAACATTAATAACTGTCAACTAACCTAAGTTAGTTGAGTTAACTAACACAACTAATTGTTAAAAAACAAAAAAGGAGTAATTCTACTCTTCTACTCTAATACCCCACAGCAAGCTCATGAGGGCTTTGCAAAAGTTTTGTCAGCAACTCTGAGCTTGTCCCTAAAAACAGTGAAGTTGGAAGGAGACAGATTTGGTGAGGATGTCAGCATATTATTCAGCAGCAGGAACATGAATCACTTGGAGACTCTTCTCCGTAACCTTTTCTCTGACAAAAAATAAATCTAGCTCCATATGCTTGGTTCTGGAGTGCAGAAGTGGGTTGTGGACTATAGAGACTGCTCATATTGTCACAAAATACCACTGGTGTAACTGAGTCACCAGTGTTTTCTGGTCTGCATAATGAAGTCTGACTTGTAATTCAGATAGCAAAATCAAGTCACTTCAGCAGAAGCAAGAGCCAAGCTTCTATACTCTGCTTCTGTACTAGATCTAGCCACAACTTTCTGCTTCTTAGACCTCCAGGACACTACATTAGGTCCTAAGAAAATTGCTGCTCCTGAAGTTGATCGCCTATCATCTGGATCTGAAGCCCATTCAGCATCCCAAGATGCCTAAACAGAAAATTTTGATGATTAAGAAGGCTGTAACCTTAATCCCAGAGTTAAAGTCCCATTCAGATATCTTCGAATTTTCTTCACAGCTTGCCAATGCTATTCTGATGGATTAGACATAAATTGGCATACTTTATTCACAGAAAAACATTTCTGGTATTGTTATAGTGGTATACTGCAGTGCCCCAACCAATGATCTGTTAAGAGTAGGATCTGAAAATCTCTTTGACAATTTGCAGCCTCCAACCATAGGAGATGCAATAGGATTAGCCTCATCCATTTTTGTCTTTGCTAGAAGATCCCTTAGATACTTGGATTGAGTAAGAGTAAGAGAACCATCAGCATGATAAGTGACTTCAATCCCTAGAAAGTAATCAAGATCTTCAAGATCTTTTAAATTTATTTGAGTCACCAGTGTTTGAAGTAGTTTAGAGTCATTCCCTGTGACTATAATGTCATCCACATAGATCAATATGTAAATTATAGAAGCTGCCTTAGAATACACAAAAGAGGGATCACACTTGCTACGGGAAATAAACTAAAACTGCTGCAGAGTGTTTTTATGTTTATCATACCAGGCTCTAGGAGCCTGCTTAAGCCCATAGATTCCCATATACAATTTACAAACCAGCTGATTGTCAGACTTTTCAAAACCAGATGGTTGCTGCATGTAAACCTCCTCTTCCAGCACACCATTTATGAAAGCATTGTTTACATCCAGTTGTTGAAGGGGCCAATTATTTGAAATAGCAAGATTAAGAATGATTCTGACAGTTACTGGTTTAATAACAGGTGAGAAGGTTTCATTATAATCATGATCAAGCCTCTGATGAAAACCTTTTGCGACCAATCGTGCCTTGTACTTGTTATCAGATCCATCTGGATTTTGTGTCAGCCTAAAGACCCATTTGCAGCCAATAGCCATTTTGTTAGGAGGTTGCTCAACTAGAGTCCAAGTGCCATTCTTGATTAAAGCATCAAATTCAGATTGCATGGCTGCATACCAGGTAGGATTTGAGATGGCAGATTTGACAGACTTGGTCAATAGCAGTGTAGGATTAAGTCTAGGTTTCATAATTCGAAGTTTGGCCCTTGTACACATGGAATGAATGTTTTCTGGTCTAGATAAAGAAGGTTGAGTTGGTGCAGTAGGTTGTAAAGGTTCAGGAGAATGAGAAGCTTGAGTAACTTCAGGTGAAAGTTGAGAATTGGTAATAATGGGAGAGGGATTAACAGGTTCGAGGATAGGTTCAGGTGTAGGAAACTGCAACTGTGAAACAGAAGCAGATGTGGTATGAGAGGCAAGGCTAGGTTCTAGTGTAGGATGATAAGAAGAATGTTGTTGTTGTATAGATGTAGTGGATAATTGGGAGGGTTGTGCACCAACAGAAACAGGAATAGTAGGTAAGACAGTGAGAGGGGTGGTATTAGGTTGAGGGTTAGTGGAAGTAGAAGGTTTTGAAGAAAATAAGGTAGGATGAAACTTTGACTCATTGAATAATACATCTTTAGAGATGCAAATTCTGCCATCTGAAGCTAAGCATTTATAGCCTTTGTGTGAGTAGGAGTAGCCTAAGAATACACACTCCTGTGACCTGTATTGAAGTTTGAGAATTATAAGGCCTTAAAAGTGGGAAGCAAGCACATCCAAAAATTCTGAGGAAAGAGTAATCTGGAGTTTTGTGAAACAACTTCTGAAGAGGAACCTCATTGTGGATAGATGTGGATGGAAGTCTATTGATTAAATACACCCCAATAGGAAAGCATGACCACAATAGTGAAGAGGCATATCAGCCTGAGACAACAAAGTTAAACCCATGTCTACTATGTGCCTGATCTTCCTTTCTATTACTCCATTTTGATGATGAGTATTGCACTATGTTAATATATCAGTGGTAATCAACGTGTATAATGGGGAGAGAGCGAGGTAGAGAGAGAAACGGAGAGTGTGAGTGATAGGCCCTGCCTCAACTATGCCAGGAAGGGGTATGTGCAACATGGTGCGATGGCAACAGCGACAAGAAAGGGGAAAGGGTGGAGCAAAAATTGGAGGGATGCACCGGACATATTGTCATTCTACTTCACAAGGTTCCCAGAAGACATGGGAGAAAATGAACTATGGATCGAGTTCAAGAAGTGGGGCGACTTAAAGGAGGTATTCATAGCAAGGAATCGAAATAGGAGTGGCCGTAGATATGGCTTCATGAGATTCAAACGGGTTGAAAATGCAAGGAAACTAGAGAGACAACTGGATAACCTGGTTCTTGGAGGATTGAAGCTACACGTGAACCTCCCGAAGCATGGAAGGGAATGGAATCTGACAGAGACAGTCAACAAGAAACACTAGCTAGAGGAGGTAACCATAGACATAGAGAAGGTGGAAGAGAGAGACAAAGGTAAAGGAAAAGGGACAGCAAAACATATCCAACTGAATACAGGATTACAGCAGCAGAATCCCTAACGAGCAATGGCTTTCAGATCGTATGCGAATGTGGTTGCAGCAGGCAGTAAGCATGCGGCGAAACGGTGGACACCGAAGTATGCGCAGGCATCAAATGTGCCCTCTTGCTCGTCTATCCAACTAACACTATCAACGGATAAGAAGACATGGCTAACCAAAGCTTGGATAGGTAGAGTGAGGAACCTAATGGCGTTTGATAGACTTGAAGAAGAACTTATGTGGGATGGAGGTGAAGAGATTAAACCAAAATACATTGGCTGCGACATGGTGATTCTCATGGGCCTCAATGACACAAGAGCAGAAGAGCTGTGTAAAGGAGTCGAAAGTGGTCTATCTATGTTCCATACTTTGGAGAAATGGAGTCCAAGCTTGAGGTCTGGTTTCAGGTTGGTGTGGGTGATGTGTTGGGGGATTCCGTTACACGCTTGGGATGTGGAAAACATCACAAAGATCGCGAAGGGGGATTAGGGAGGTGGTTGATGTGGACGAAGATGTAGATGATCTTTAGAGGCTGGATAGGGCAAGAGTTTTAATCAAAACACCATGGCCTCCTACAATTAACCACATTGTAACCGCGTCCATTAATGGGGTTGATTATGTGGTTACGATTGTAGAAAAGTCGTGTTACAATTACCATAGATGCAACTATAACAGAGGGGGCTATGTAGAATCTTCTGAAGAAATATCTTCAGAACGGAGTGAGGTCAGGATGGATATTCTGTCAAAGGAAGCACAAGTTGACGGGGAGCTTCCAGGAGCCACCACAGCAACAGGTGCAGAGGGAGACAAACCTGATAGAATGTCGGGTTGCAGCAATTGCCCGCTGGTTATTACACAAGCTCTGTAACCACAATCAACAATGATGCCAGGAGGTTGTACTCACCAAATGGTGACCCCACTCAATTTGGGTTAGGTGAGGAAAGAACTGAACAAAAACCTGACAAGATTGGTGCTCTAGGCGGAAGTCAGCTAATAATTCTGGAAGAAAATCACTGCGATGGGGACAAGGTGGATAAAAAAAAGCAAGGCCAAGGTTGAGTATATAGAGGAGGTAGCTGCTGCCCGTTCTGATGAGGAGGGAGAAAAGAAGAAAACAAATGGTAAAAGGGGGGAAGAAAGGGACCCACACTTGAAGACAAAATTTGAATTAAAGGAGTTGTACAGGGAGGCACGTGATTTAACACGAGTGGGGAAAGGACAACCCATTGTTGGGTCCCACTGTAAAAATAGCTGATGCGAAAATAGTAGAGGAGTTCAATGATTTGGGCTTCAAACTAAATGGGCCCAGTCACATGGAAGGTTTATACAAGAAAAAGGGGTGTAAAAAGCAAATTGAGCCCAATGAAAAAATAAAATTACACAAGCGACGGAAAAACACAATTAGAAAATAAAGAAAAAAAAGGAAATAAGTAAAGGCTCAAAAAATTACACTAAGGCAACATCTCCTATACACATTGGAGGTAGTGGGCTGAAAGAGGTTGTCACATGGGAAGGAAAATAAAAGGTAATGCAGGGCAAAACATCAGCAAACTCAGTTTCAACACTCAGAAGCTGTGAGATGGTGAAAGAGGCAGCAAGCAATTGGGAAATGGCAAAAAGTATGGGAGTAAACTTCAGCAAGCAGGAGAAAACAATTATATCTAAATTGGTCAACCTGGAGGAAAAGGACAAGGGTATAATTCATAGGAAAGGAACCAATGTAGGTGTTTGATGAAGATCGTTACCTACAATATAAGGGGTCTAGGGAGGGGGTTAAAATGGGCTCCAATTAGAAAATTGGTGAGGAAGGAACATGTAAATATGCTTTGTCTACAAGAGACTAAGAAGGAAGTGATAGACAAGGCTCTACATCATGGAAATGCTAAAGTTAGATGGGAAATGCAGCCAGCAATTAATAGCGTTGGGGGATTATTGTGTATTTGGAGTGACGAAACTTTCAAAATGGAGAAGAAGGTGAAGGGTAATGGTTTTATATATTTGGAAGGAACATGGGCTGGTGATGGTGGAAAAGTGACTATAGTTAATATATATTCACCATGTGATACAGCTTCGAAAAGAATCTTATGGGACCAAGTTAGGCAGCTTAGAAATGCAAACAATGGGGGTCTTTGGTGCATTTTAGGGATTCTAATTGTATTAGAAGGCCATCAGAAAGAGTTGGAGTGTGTCAAAGGATACATGGCGGGAGTAGCTTGAAGGAATTTAATGACTGGATTGCTGACTTGGAGGTTGAGGACGTGCCTAGTGTGTGGCAAAAATTTACTTGGTACAAACCAAATGGGACAGCTAAAAGCAAAATAGATAGGGTCCTTGTCTCGGCGGAGTGGTTTTCCAAGTGGCCTCAGCTAATCATGGACCGTAATTTTTCTAACCACTGCCCAATTTTGTTGCGATCCTCTAGTGCTGATTGGGGGCCGAAGCCATTTCAGGTTTTTGATTGCTGGCTTGAGGATAAATCATTCAAGAAAGTAGTACAGGATTGCTGGCTGGAAAATTCTGTAGCTGGCTGAGGGGGTATGTCCTTAAAGAAAAGCTCAAGAAACTAAAGTGGAGAATAAAAGAATGGAACATAAATCAGTTTGGTGATGCTCAACAGAAATTGGAAAAAGTGGAATCAGAGCTTAACAAGCTGGAAAAATTAGAAGATATTAGGCAACTGAATGAGGAAGAGGAAAAATTGGGAAAGCAATTGCAGGAGGATCTTTGGCGAGCAGCGAACTCAATCGAATCTATAGCCAGACAAAAGGCAAGATATAGATGGATTAAGGAATGGGACTGCAACTCTAGGTATTTTCACTTGGCTATAAATTAAAAGCGTCATTATAATATGCTCAAAGGTGTGTATGTTGGTGGGTGCTGGGTAGATGAGCCTAGCAGAGTTAATAAAGAGGAAACCAGACTATTCTTCTAGAGGAGATTTGAGGAACCTGAATGGGAGAGACCTAGATCGGATGGGGTTAGTTTCTAGTCTATTGGTCAGCAACATAATGACCTGTTGGTGGCTCCATTTGAAGAGGAGGAAGTGAGGGCAGTAGTCTAGGATTGTGGTAGTGCGAAAAGCCCTGGACCGAACAGATTAAGCTTTAAATTTATCAAAGAGTTCTGGGATATCCTTAAACCATATGTGCTTCGATTTTTGAATGAATTTCACGCCAATGGAGTGTTCCCCAAAGGAAGTAATGCATCTTTCCTAGCTTTGTTACCTAAGGCCCACGATCCTCAAGGCCTCAATGATTACAAACCTATCTCATTAATAGGCTGTATGTACAAAGTTGTGGCAAAACTGCTATCTAGAAGACTTAAGAAGGTGCTGCCTTGTATAATAGAGGAACACCAATTTGCTTTCATGGAGGGGAGGCATTTGCTGCACAGTGCGGTTATAGCTAATGAAGTCATCGAAGAAGCAAAAAGGTGTCATAAAAGTTGTCTAGTGTTCAAAGTTGACTATGAAAAGGCATATGACTTGGAGTGTTGGGATTTTCTTTTATGTATAATGAATTGGATGGGATTTTGCACCAAATGGGATAAGTGGATTGAGGGTTGCTTGAAGTCAGCCTTGATATCTATATTGGTAAACGGGAGCCCCACAGATGAGTTTTCTCCTCAGAGAGGTCTTAGGCAAGGGGACCACTAGCCCTATTCTTGTTAAATATTGCAGTTGAGGGTCTTACTGAATTGATGATAGAAACTCATGAAAAGAAGTTCTTTGAAGGGTTTAAGGTAGGGAGGAATGAGTTGGAAATCAGCTTATTACGGTATGTTGATGACACCATATTCTTTGGGAAAGCATCGCTGGCGAATGTAAAAGCAATTAAGGTCATGCTAAGGAGCTTTGAGTTAGTGTCAGATTGAAGATAAACTTTGTCAAAAGCAAATTCGGAGCAATTGGTATGTCTCATCATTGGATACAAAATGCGGCCAATTATCTAAGTTGCAAATTGTTGTTCATACCCTTTTCATATTTGGGTATTCCCTATTGGGGCAAACCCAAGGCGTAGTGAGACATGGGATTCTATAGTCCAGAGATGTGAGAGAAAACTATCAAAATGGAATCAAAGATACCTATCTTTTGGGGGAAAGGTAACTCTAATAAAGTCTATCCTAAATTCAATCATATTTTCTTTTTTTTCTTTTTTAGGGTTCCGAAGAAGGTGGTCGAGAGGTTAGTGAGGCTGCAATAGTGGTTCTTTGGGGGAAATTCAGATCAGCAGAAGATTGCCTGGGTGAACTGGGAAACAATCTGTCTTCCAAAGGAGAATGGTGGATTAGGTGTGCGGGATTTAGTAAAGTTCAATTATGTTTTACTTGGAAAATAGCGATGGAACCTCTTCCACCATCAGGAAGAATTGTGGGCAAAAGTATTGGACTATAGATATGGAAGTTTGACAAGTTTATATGAATCAAGAAGGAATAGTAGAGATTCTATTTGATGGCGGGATTTAAGTATTGTTTGCAATTCATCTGAGGAGGGGAGATGCTTCAGAAGTTGGATAAAATGAAAAATCGGATGTGGGTCAAAGGTGAAGTTTTGGGAAGATGGATGGCTAGATGGAGGGTTTTCGCTGCTGGATAAATATTTGTGCATGTATAGCATGTCTCAACAACAACATCAATTTGTCCAACAATTAGGTGTTGCATCAATCGGAGGATGGAAATGGCAGCTGTAGTGGCTGAGATTAATTAGGGAAGCGGAGATAGACATAGTTGTCAAATTCATGGAGAACATCGAGGGGGTGGTAGTACAAACTAACCAGCAAGATAGTTGGTGTTAAGGGGTGGATCCTAGCGGGAGATACACAGTGGGTAGTGCTTACAAACTTCTTAGTAGACATTTGTCAGATGAAAATAATGACAGCGTGTTCAATGAATTATGGAAGCTCAAAGTCCCAATTAAAGCATCACACTTTGCTTGGAGGTTGATTTGCGGTAGGCTACCAACAAAGGCCAATTTGAGGAGGAGGAATGTGGATCTGAATGACATATATTGCCCATTCTGTAGAAGTAGTGAGGAGGACGTGTCCCACCTTTTCTTCAGCTGTGATAAAATCTTGCCTCTATGGTGGGAAGCGCTTTCTTGGCTAAACATAGTTGGTGTTTCCCTGGAAGCGCCCAGAGATCACTTCCTTCAGCACTCTCAGCTATTTCAAGGGTATCAAAATTCAGCGATGGCAAACATGGTGGATTTCCTTGACTTAGTGCATATGGTATCATAGGAACAAGATTGTTTTCTCAAATGAAAGTTTCAACGGTCAAAAGCTTATGGGTGACGTCGTTTTTTTCTGCTGGATATGGCTCAAAAATTTGGAAAAAGGATTTCATATCCCTTTTCATTATTGAGCTAGCAATATAAGGGTCGGGTTTTGTACTCGGGGGGATTGCTCCATAGGTTACTTTTGGGGAGGGGTTTCTAGACAAATCCAGACCTATGGATGCCTAATTCTTGCAATACAGCTTGTATTAGGGCTCCATAGGCCTACACATAGTAGGGCAACAGTGTAAATATAATAGTACCACTTGTACTTATCTTATTATTATAATACATATTACTTTTTGCTGATAGAGTATGTACTCTCCACCCCAGTCAGATTGCACAGCCTTAATAGGAAAGTTAAACTGAGTGTTCACCATAGCCTTAAACTGTTTAAACACATCCAGAGTTTCTGATTTATTTTTCAGTAGGTAAATCCACGTGTATCTGGTATTAGCATCAATAAATGTAACATAATACCTATAACCAGAAGTAGATACATGCAAAAGCCATTGTTAAAACTCAAGATCGAATGCAGCTCTGATACCATAAAAGGATTTCAGAAATGAAAGGAGAGAAAATCACAAACATCAGAAATGGAGTTTTTGATATTAACTAACTCAACTGAAATTAGTTACATATCTAGTATTTATACTAGAGCTAAACAGCTGTTACAACTAACATTAGTAACTGTCAACTAACCTTAAGTCAGTTAAGTTAACTAACACAACTAACTGTTAAAAAACAGAAAAGGATTAACTCTACTCTTCTACTCCAATAAAAATCCAATGATGAGTCTGCTATAAGCTTGGACATGAAATTTCTTATTGCTATCATAGGTTTAATCCCAACTGTGTTCCTCAATATCAGCCTTCTAATCAGAATCAAAATTCTCAGGGTCAGAATTTTCACAATCAAAATCCTCAATATCAACCCTATCATCAGAACCAGAATTTTCAGAGTCCTAATTCCTATCAGCCAAACCAGTTTGTTCCTAGGAATTTCACCTATCAAAGGCCATCTCTTCAGTATGCTAATGCTCATAGCAACTTTTGGTGTTCAATATTCTCTTCAACAGAATCCAGGCTTATATCATCCTCAGGCTTTTATAACTAATTTTGCTCCAGTTCAACAATCTCAGAACTGGTATGTTGACTCAGGAGCAACTCATCATGTAACTGCTCATCCTCAAAACTTCTCAATGAGGAGCCTGCATCAGGAAATGAACATGTTTTCCTGGGAAATGGTCAAGGTTTGCCTATTGTTTCTACTGGTACAGCAATATTTTCTTCTCATTTTTTCCCCCTAATACTACACTTAGTCTTAAAAATATATTATTCCTACCCAACAAGGAAAAAAGCTAACAGGCACCCATCATCATAATCAAACTGTAACTAGGCAAGAGATGAGAGAGAGTGGTTGAGAGAGAAACAGTGGGTGGGTGTGTGAGTGAGCGAAATCAGGTGAGGCGGTTAGAACACCATGATGGGGAGAGG
>QARZ01039599.1:0-26571 GCA_013407115.1 Glycine latifolia
CCTTCTCTTTAGAGGTGTTGAGCTCATTTTCCCCTTCTTTAGAGTTAGTAGGTTCCTTTCCCGGGCTCGTTTCTTCTCTTTATAGATGTTGAGCTAGTTTCCCATGAGCGACCGGGTTCCTTATTCGGGCTTGTTCCTTCTCTTTAGAGGTGTTGAGCTCATTTTACCCTTCTTTAGAGTTACCGAGTTCCTTTTCCGGGCTCATTTCTTCTCTTTAGAGATGTTGAGCTCGTTTCCCAAGAGCGATCAGGTTCCTTACTCGGGCTCGTTCCTTCTCTTTAGAGGTGTTGAGCTCATGTTATCCTTTTTTAGAGTTATCGGGTTCCTTTTCCAGGTATATTTCTTCTCTTTAGAGCTGTATAGCTCGTTTCTTTCTTTAGAGCTGTCGGGCTAGTGTTGCCTGGTTAGTGAACCATCTCGGCTCACTAGTTTATGTTGTGTTTACGATTGATGTGTAAGTAATGATTGTATATGATAATATTGGAATAATGAAGGTTGGTATATGAGGTGATAGCATTGATGATGCTGTGGTTGTGTGCTTTACATATACCGGATGGTGCAATGATTGGTTGGTTACCCTTGTGAGGAAAGATTTGTTCCTGGCTGGGTCATGCATTGATTATGCCCATGTGACATACTTCATTTGTTTTACAGAAATAGGATGATTGGCTTCAGAGTACGGAGGTACGGGGGGTGCACATCTGTTTGGAACTCTTTTACTGAGACCCATGGTTGATCACCAGTGGAGGGGAGTGGCCTGTGCACGACAGAGTGATTCTGACATCCTGCTGCATCATCTCCCTGTGTTGGACTATTTCTGGGATGGTACCACATTGCATGCTGAGAGATGAGTCAGGAGCATGCATCATTCTAAGCATGATAGGTTGACTGTGGAATGTATTTGGATGACTGTCGTTGTGTTGCATGATGAAAGGATTGAGTGTTGTGATGATATTGTGATGTTTGGATTGCCTTCTCTAACCAATGTTATCTATTACTTACTGTTTTTACATGATAAACTCACATTTGCTTTGTTTGTACCATGTGGATTGGTACCTGTGATGATCGCGAACCGTCGTTCGTGTGAGTAGACGGATAGCACTAGGTGACTTGGAGGAAGATCTCTTTTTGGTTGGAGCCGCCGAGCCGTCGTGATGACGATGGATCAGACTTTAGATAAGAGTTGTGTTTTGATAGACGACTCTTGCGTAGATTAGTATTTTGTTTTCTTTTGAAGAACTTGTACATTCAAATGTGGATATTTGTAAATATAACTAAATTAGGTTTTTGTATGTGGATGAATTGCGATGTTTAAATGTACCTTTATCTACGTATTTGCTTCATGGTGATGATTATTCATTCGCTAAAAAACTTACTACTATTTTCATAATCAAACATAAGGGATTTTCATTACAATTTGTTATTAGAGTAATTAAAAGTTAGTGATACAGTAGCGACGAGGCGGGTCATTACACATTCAACTTTCCTTGCTTGTGTTTAATGACATAAGGAAATTTCTCAATAAATTCAACCCACTTAGCATGTCTCTTGTCAAGGTTTCCTTGACTTTTCAAATATTTAAGAGATTCATGATCACTGTGTATCACAAATTCCTTAGGTAAAAGATAATGTTTCCAAGTTTGCAATACTCTAACAAGTGCATACAACTCTTTGTCATATATGGAATAGTTTAAACATGCACCCTTTAATTTCTCACTAAAATAAGCAATAGGATGTTTATCTTGAAGCAAAACCCCCCAATGCCTACATTAGATGCAATACATTCCAATTCAAAAGAAGCATTAAAATTAGGCAATGCAAGAATAGGTGCATGAGACAATTTATCCTTTAATGTTTGGAAAGCAATTTCATGCTCTAGCTTCCAATAAAAGCTTCATTAATTCATTCAAAGGAGAAGCAATGGTGCTAAAATCCTTGACAAATCTTCTATAAAAGCTTGCCAAACCATGAAAGCTTCTAACATCTTTCACATTTTTAGGAGTTGGCCACTCCATGATGGTTTTCAGTTTCTCTTGATCCACTTGGACTCCTTGAGCACCTACTATGTAATGATCCCGTACGCATCTGGTTCATTAACATTATAATATGGTCATAAGCACAGCAATACTTAACGTAATTAAGTAAACATGGAAGCATAAGAAAAACAAGACGTCATAAAGTGCACTCTTGTATATCTTCGAGTGTACTCCGAGTACACATCACGTATCTTCGCTTGAGGTCCCAGACCCGGGACTCCATGTGAATTCCACCATAGACATGCACAAATGTATAACCAGATATACAACTTAGCAACCAGTGCACTCCACGTACAGAATTGTATATCCCGTTATACAAATTAGACAACCAGTGCACACCTTCAATTACCTATAATCCACACATAACCTCATGCTCCCATCCTTTTTCTTAACAAAAATAATCGGCGCTCCCCATGGTGACACACTTGGTCGAATAAATTCCTTGGACAATAAGTCCTCAAGCTGTGCCTTCAGCTCCTTTAGCTCCAAAGGAGCCATACGATAAGGAGCTACAGAGATGAGTCCTACACCTGGAATCAGGTCAATGGAGAAGTCAATTCCCCTCTCGGGTGGAAGCTGTGTGATTTCCTCTAGAAACACATCCATAAATTCATTCACGATTGGGATCTTTACTAGATCCCATCTCGGCCTCTCTTCAGCTAAACTCAATAAGAGATAACCCTGGACTCCTCTCTTCATATCCTTGCCGACTTGCAAGGTTGTGATAAGCGAAGTGGAACTCGGCCTGATTTCATTCGGAGATACCACTATCTTCTTATTGCAATAGTCCAACATGATGCCATACATGGCCAACCAATCCGTGCCCAAGATAACCTCAAGATTAGGCATCGTAAGACAATACAGGTCAACACTGTATTCTCGGCCCTCAAAACTAGACCGCACATCCCGATAGTACATATCAACCTGGCACTGCTCTTTAGAAGCAGTGGTAACATTCATAGGAGGAAACAAACTGAATATCTGTAAGTTTAGACCTAGGGCAACATGATTCTCAATGAAGGAGTGAGTAGCTTCAGAATCAAACAACACTCTCACATCACAATTATCAATAAGAATCGTACCTCGAATCAAGTCGGGAGCTCGGGCAGCTTCTTTAGCATCTATTGTGTAAATCCGTTCTGAAGGTGGTGCTACTGAAATAACGGGAGCAGCTACAACCCGGTTATCTCCTTGAGGACACTCTCTAGCAAAATGACCCCGCTAACCACGGTTTAAACAAGTAAATTGACCAATGGGACATCTCCCCCAATGGCTCCTCCCACACATAGCACATTTCAAAGGTAGGTTCGATTTTGATGCAGCTCCTTTATAACCCGGCCCTTTCTTAAACCGGTCATTTGTGGATGACATACCCAATCCTTTGCCCTTGCCCTTACCCGTCCTAGCTTGGCCTGAACCACCAGTCTTTCTCCCCTCCTGTCTAAGAGATGGAGCAGGATGACTGCCACTACGCCTCTTTATCATGTCTTCCACTTGGCGACATTGCCTCACCAAGCTACCCATATCCTGGGATCCACTCTCGGCAATCTTCTCTTCTATATTCTCTCTAAGTCCCCTCTGGAACTTAGCAACAAGTACCTCGGCGTTGAGCATTGCCCTCCAGAAATGTGCATACTTAGACAATTCATTAAACTTGGCTAAGTACTCATCAACAGACATACGTCCTTGAACAAGGCCCTCGAACTCGGCCTATTTCTGCTCTCTTGCATCTTATGGAAAGTACCGGTCCAGGAACTAAGCCTCAAACATCTGCCAGGTTATAACCCCACCCTGCCCTGCAATAGCTGCTGATGTGTTGCAAACACATCTAGTTTTTAGTATAATTTTAGGATAAGTTTTAAATTAAATATTTAAGAAATAGAATAGAATTAGCCTAGTTTAGTAATTTAATTACCTTGAACTAATTTCAATACATTTGAGCATTTTACAGGTAAAAAGGAGGAAAACTCAAGCAAGAGAGAAAACCAAGTTTTGAAGCCCACGCTAATAGCGTGGGAACTCACGCTATCAGCGCCACATGCAGGGAAAGGAGGATAAACTCTCGCCTAACTCACGCTACTAGCGTGGAACCTCACGCTAATAGCGTCAACAAGACGAAACAAGAGATGGAGCCTCGACCACTTCACGCTATTAGCGTGAGAACCCGCGTTATCAGCGTCAGCCTTTCGAAAGGTCCACGCTATTAGCGTGGAGTCGCGCGCTGATCGCGTGGAGTTGATCCTGTTGCCTGTTTTAAAAAGATTTATTTCGCAATTGGGCTTATCTTTTGGCTTCCTTACTTCACGTAAACTTTGGTATAAATATGAAGCTTCTGAACAGAGTTAGGGCATCAGACCTCAGCAGTCTCTTATCATTCTTCGTCTTTCTCTCACCCAACCCTAGAAATCAAATATCTAAGCCAGAGTTACTGTACAATCATGAACCCTATCACAGCTTTGATGTACTTGAAACCTATGGTTGGCTAAACACCTCGTTGTAGGAAGGCCATGAACTGATGAGAATTCCTCTGTAATTGACTGGTATTGAAATATATATGTTTTGATTGTTTTATTCTTATCTTCGCTTTATTCATACTCTTATTTGAAATTGATCACTTCAATTAAGTGCATAGGGTTAGGATTCACAGTGGGAACGTTGGGATTCTAATTTCTGAACTGATGAAGAATAACATTCATTCTTCACCTAGGAATAGGGATGCGTGGGTGCGGAATCTATAATATGTTCTTTACATGCTTAAACTGATAGATTTCACTAAGGAATTAGGTTTTCAATTCAGTCTAAAGGGTTGGTTCACTAAGGAATTAGGGATTAACTATTATAGAAAAGACTGATTCTCCGAGCAATCACAACAGGAACCCATATGGTATATTCTCTAAATGCTTAATCTGTCGGAATTCATAAGGGTTTAGGATTCTTGATCAAATTAAAGGGCTGATTCACTAGTTATCTAGGTTTCACAAATAAAGAAGAGATTTATCATATGCATGCATTAACTTGAATTAACAAGTCAGTCAAGTAAAGGGGGAGGACTCAAAAGGGATTGTGTCTGACTACAATTCATTTCCATTGGTACATTTCAACTCAGTTTATTGCAATTTATTTATTTCCGTCTTTACATTCAACCAATCAATCAAACAACAATATTCTTTTTGCTTGAATTTCTACTTTGGTTTCAATCACTCTTATTGCTTTTGCTGTGGAAATTACCCCAATCCCTGTGGAGACGATAACTCACTTACTCACTTTTATTACTTGTTAACGATCGGTGCACTTGCCGTAATCACGCAACAGCTGCGAAGTGGTAACACTCCATCACAGAGAAAATCTTCTTTAAAGTCTACAACCACTTAGCGACAACAATGGGGTTGTATCCCCATGGAAAGGTGGAGGGTCATGCTTTCGAAAAGCAATAAGCATTATCCCTCTTACTGTTGCATCCTCCTCCACACTACCCTAGGACAACCCGTCCCTTCTTTGATGGCTGGGTCCATCATCACGATGACTACCCCCACCCTGGTCACGATTACCTTCGCCCTTGAAGGTAGGTGGTGAAGAGGGTACTCAATCCTCTCGTCACAGAGTTCTCAACTCTGTCATCAAGTCCTCATTAGCCTTCAATAAGGCCTCATTCGCCGGCCGGCTTGTAGCCATCTCTTGCTGCATAGCTGCCAAGGCGACCACTATAGGGTCCGTTTGTTCCTCATCATCCTCTCTCCTAGCATCATTTCTGGTTCTCACCATGATACTGCATATGTCATACCAAGAGTGAGTTGATCAGGCCCACACTTATTAAACACACATGCAATACTCATACTAAACCCTACGACATAGAAAGGATGATCTCACAACAAACTACCATACATAATGCTTCCCTAGGACGAACTGCTCTGATACCATAAAATGTAACGACCCCGTATGCATCTAGTTCATTAACATTATAATATGGTCATAAGCACAACAATACTTAATGTAATTAAGTAATCACGGAAGCATAAGAAAAACAAGATGTCATCTTACGTCATACATTACAACTAAAACATTATATATGGAATTTGATATACACCCCGGCACCCGGGTTCTCTTCCATAAAAATACATCATACAAAACAAACCCATACCGGGTTACAAAAGTACAAAGAAATAGAGTCAAGACTTTCCAAAAAGGACCGCCTTCCAAATCCGCTCCCTCAGCCCAATCTCGTCCTCTTGTCCAGGATCCTCAATTAGTGGCCAACCCGGCCTCGGCCAACACGGCCTCTCAATTGAGATCCACCGAGCAACCCCTACTCGGGTCTCTTACCCCGGACTTCGTCCTCCGCTCTTTGGCTATCACTTGCAATAAAATATAATCCCCAAACACTCACCTCCCCCTAGTTCACTTCCACAGTACATAGCATTTATATTGGCATTACAAATAACATAGCCAACCCGACCTTTAATAAAAAAAAATACATGTACATAGCCACATCAACGTGCCATTCCACCACAAATGTGCAATTTAGCCAACCAGTGCAGATATCATACACAATTGCATATAAGATATACAAGTTAGACAACTAGTACACATAAAGTGCATTCTTGTATATCTTCCAGTGTACTCCACGTACACATCACGTATCTCCGCCTGAGGTCCTAGACCCCGGACTCTACGTGAATTCCTCCAAAGACATACAAAAATGTATAACCAGATATACAACTTAGCCAACCCGTGCACTCCACGTACACAATTGTATATTCCGTTATACAAATTAGACAACCAGTGCACACCTCCATTATATGTATGTTTTCAATCAAATAGCAATAACACATAATGTAAATACACGCACCATGACATCCAATAACCATCACTCCCCAGGAGTATGGTGGAACACAATCAAGGGAACAACTCCCAAGAACAGAGAACTTACCTTCTCTGATGACTGCATCGACTACCTCAGCCTCATGTTCTCGACCACCAATATCTTCTTTATCAAGCCCTACACTAGGCAAGAAAGATATCAAGAACGGTTCTCAAACGTTTCATGAAAAGAACCTCATTCTTAGGTTTGGTTTTGGGTGATGGTTCTTTTCCAGATCTCATACGTATACCTCCAACAAGTGAGTTGTAAACCCCACAAAGATCTATCCGGTCATAACAAAATCCCAAAACCCAGAAAAGTTAACTTTCAAGGTTTATCCTTCATCACAACAACCTCCTAAGCATACTTTTCCAAAAGAACCATCACCCAAAACCAAACCTAACTCATATGGGTCATTTTTCCTCTTAACTCCAAACTCAAAGGAAATGGTAAAACTCACGTGTCTTACCTTAAAAATGTCAAGGAAGGCTAGATCACAGCTTCTCCAAGCTTGGATATCCTTAACGTGCCTTCTAACTCTTAAAGATTGAAACTTTGCACTTTCTTTGAATAAATGATCTCCTTGCCTAATAGTTTTCACAACTAACAAAAGGTGGAAACTGGTTTAGAAGGTGATTCTCTCTAATCCTCACGTTGGATGTGAAGGTGTTTAGGTTAAGAAATGGTTATCTAAGAAGCTTTTCTCACTTTAACAATGGAGTAAAATATGGAACAAGAGAGAAAGTGTTTTAGCAAAGGCGGTGGAAATGAGGTTACTACTGAAATATCTCGCTCATGCATATCTTATATAGCCTATAAGTTAACATGCGTCATAAAATAGCAGGAGAGCCTTCCCGCGTCAAAACAACCAGCAGGGAGTCAACACGTGTCACTAGGCTAAGTCTGGTTCAACAGCAAATACTGACTATTTTAATCGCTTAAAAATACTTATGTGGTCGATTTCATAAGAACCTGTCCTTGGTACTATAGTATGTCCAATGTTCCCTCCTCCTCGACCTCATTCGACCTATCTCGACCTATTTCGAGTTCCTACCTTGGTACTTCACAAGTCCAAGGTTCCTCCCAACTGCTTCTGGGATCACTAACCTGATACTCTATCCAAAAAGGGGTTGCGAGCTCTTCTGGTTTCTCTACCCGGTAGCTCTTACAAGTCAACAACATATGAGCTCCTCTGAGCTCAACCGATATCACTACCCAGTTGCTCATCCGAGATCACAACTCGGTAACACATCCAAGCTCATCCGATATCACAACACGATCCCGGATTTGAAAAGGTGCTATCTACACCCCTCCAATATCCGAGTTCCAAAATACACCCCCCTAATGTGACAACTCAGTCATCCGAGCCCGGATTTATCATAAGGTCATTATATACTACAAAACCTAGAAACGCAACTTGTGAAGTGCAAAAAAAACATTTATCAATTTCTCCATACAATGTTTCCTTCCTAAGTACCTCCAAGACACTTTTAACATGCATTAAATGATCATTTAAATTGGAACTATAAACAAGAATGTCATCAAAGTACATGGTTCATAAGTCTCATAAAAGTACTAGGTGCATTAGTCAAACTAAAAGACATAACTAACCATTCATAAAGTCCAAATTTAGTTTTAAAAGCCATTTTTCATTCATCCCCTTCCCTCATCCTAATTTGATGATAGCCACTCTTAAGATCAATTTTAGAGAAAATAGTAGCACCATGTAATTCATCTTAAAGATCATTAAGTCTAGGAATGGGATGTCTATACCTCATGGTAATGGTGTTTATTGCCCTAAAATCCGTGCACATTCTCCAAGTTCCCTCCTTCTTAGGCACAAGAATAATTGGCATAGCACAAGGACTCATGCTTTCATAGATCCACCCTTTGTCAAGGAGTTTTTCCACTTGTGCTTGTATCTCTTTTGCCTCCATTGGTGAAGTCTTATATGCTGGCCTATTTGAAAGAGAACAAACTGGAATCAAATCAATTTGGTGCTCTATGCCTCTTAAAGGAGGCAAGCCATTAGGTACTTCTTTTGGAAAAACATCTTCATATTCCTCCAAAAGTGATTGCATAGCTTTGGGCAATTTTTCTCCTTCCTTTTCAACATGTAAATAAAGAGAGTTAGAAAGAATATAATAAAGAGGTTTTTGTGCCAATAACACTCTCTTAATTTCCTTTTCACTTAAGAACAAACTCTCTTTAATATCATGATTTTTTTTCTCTCATTTTCTTTCTCTTTCTTTTTCTTCTCACTAGTTTTTCTCTTTGGTAGCTCACTTTCTTTGCCTTTTTTGTGTTCAGTATTTTTTTTCAACTCTTGAATTCTTTTCTCTTTCATCTTCACTTGATCCTCACACGCTTGTCTAGGAGTCGAAGGCCTCAAAATAATTTTCTTGCCTAAGTGCTCAAACTTAAAAGTATTCTCCATGCCATTATGTATCACTGTTCTATCATATTGTCATGGCCTACCAAGAAGGATATGACCAGCCTCCATAGGTAAAATATCACAAAGAACTTCATCATTATAAGCATTAATAGAAAAATGAATGAGCACTTGAGAATTTACTACAACTTCTCCACTTTCACTAAGCCATTGTAGCTTGTATGGCTTTGGATGCTTTGTGGTTGGCAAGTGTAACTTCTCAACAAGCCTTGTACTAGCTACATTGGTGCAGCTGCCTCCATCAATGATAAGTGAGCACACTTTCTTTTCAGCTAAACACCTTGTGTGAAAAATATTTTCTCTTTGACTTTCCTTTTTTTCTAGGCAAAAATTACTCAACATTCTCCTTACCATCAAGAGATCACCCTCTTCGGTCTCTGCAAGTGTAAGTTCCTCTTCCTCTTCACTTGAAGACTCACTCTTGACACCTCCATCTTCAAGCAAAATCATGGTTCTCTTGTTAGGACATTGAGAAGCAATGTGACCCTTACCAAGGCACTTAAAACATTTGATATTGCTAGATCTTGTTGGAGTTGGTTCCACACTTTTTTTGCTTGAGCTTTTCACCTTTTCTTCTTTCTTTATCACTTGAGAACACTCCCTTTTTGGCTTGTCTTTCCACCTGGAAGTTGCAGCCCATTGGTCTTGGAAAGGAAGCTTTTCTTCTTTTTAGTTGTTGCTGTTGCTCCACCCTTTGAGCTTTGTGGACTAGCTCCTCAATTGTTGTATAAGAATGTAGCTCCATCACATCCTGAATTTCTCTATTCAAGCCATGGTTGCTTCTTGGACCTCCATAATTTCAGTCCTCATCATCATCAAATCCATTTCCTTATAGTATTCATCAATACTCTTATAGCCTTGGAAATGTCTTTGGAGCTTGTTATGGACTTCTCTTGCATAATAAGTTGGAACAAAGCTTTCTCTCAAGAATCTCTTCAAGTCATTCCAGCCATGTATTATTTCTCTCCTCAACCTCTTTATGCCCATTAGAACTTGGTTCCACCATGAAAATACAATGAATATACTGCAAATGAACCAAGAGGGGGGGTGAATTGGTTCAAACTGGATATTTAAAAAAATTTTAAACAAATTGCGGAATTAAAAACTTTGGATCGTATCACTAGTTCACCTTTCTCAAATTCAGATATCTTTCTTCACCCAAGATCAACCATTGATATGAAAGCAATGACAGAAAATGTTTCTTTGATAATAATACTTGATTTCACAAAGACATGTAATGAAACATACAAAAATCTAAACAAAAGACAAAGCAATTATACTGGTTCTCCTCTCAACCTTGGAGGCTACATCTAGTTGCTTCCAACCCACACTAGGTTAGAGTAATTACTATATCAAAGAATCTTTTACAAGCAATCCACAAGTGACTTTCTTTATCAACACTAGACAAAGATTCTAATTCTAAAACCCTATTAGAATACAAATCACCAAGATGTTGAGAACCCTACTCAGAATCTCAAACCTAGAGAACCCTACTCTAGTTGCTTGAAAAGAAAACAATGATATATCACAATACAATAGAAAATGTTAGAACATCTAAGAAGATAGTTTCAAGATAAACACAACCTGTGATCTTTCATGTATGAATGAATGAAAATGAAATGAGATAACCACACACTTCAGGTTGCAATAAATCTATAGCTCAAAAACACTATCTTGAAAACCTTATTTTCTTTAACACATTTTCTCAACAAAACTTAGAATTCTTGATCCTTACAAGAAATGATTTTCCACTCAGAAAGTCAGTCTTTGAAACTCATAGAAAACTTCTTAACTGATAGATAGCAGACCCAAATAGCTTTATGTAAAACAGAATTAACTAACAATTATCGATTAATCCGCTAGTTTAATCGATTAAATTACCATATGTAATCGATTAAACTGTTCTTCAGCTTTCAGGAAATGGTTTCATGAATAAAATAATCGATAAAACTGTACTATAATCGATTAAACCAGAACAACATCAATACCAACAAATTTAAGATAATTGATTACATAGTGAGATAATCGATTATTCCAATGATGCATGGTTTTTCATAAAACACTATGTAATCGATTACAAGAAGCTTGTAATCGATTAAACTGTTCTTCAAGGCTTTTCCAGAATCATATGAATGTCTTTAATCGATTATACTGCTTGTGTAATCGATTAAAGTAGTAAGTTTTGCTTTTTTAAAAACTTAGCCATCGAGAACTTCATTTCTTATAAAACCATTTGATTTCTTTAAGATTGATAACCATGTATGTATGATCATGAGAATGCACATGCTAATGAATGATCACAAGGCAATTTACTTGACCCATTAAGACAAATTACAAATGCCATCAAATGATTGGGCATGTAAAAAGCTAAAGCATCATCAAGCTTTCAACCTTGCTTCAATCTCCTTGCAGCTTCCTTTAAAATCAACACACCACACCAAAGCATAGCCACCAAATTCTAGAGTTGATCGAATCACTTTCTTTTCTTCATCAAATTGTTGGCATGAGAAAATTTGTTCTACTTTCATCTCCCACTCAATGTACACTTCGGGATTATTATCACCATATAGAATTTTGGAATTTTTATTTTCACTACACTCAATCCTCCATTCCTCTTATCTCTCTTCTCTTCTAAGCCTCCAATCTCCCTCATCTCTATTTTCCCTCCTATGATTGTTTCTTCTATTATTTTCTCTTTGATCCTCCCTCTCACTCCTCTCATCATAATAATTTCCTCCATGAGAAGAAGCATACTCACTCACCCTCCTACTACCATGAGCCTCTCCATCTACACTTCCCATTGGGCTACTCCTTCTTTGTGTCTCCTTTTGTAACTCCTTAAATCTTGCATCCATTTTAGTTTACAAGTTGTCCATTTGTTTTGTCATGGCTTTCATCAACCTAGAGGCCCTAGGTGACAAAGCCTCTTCTCCACTTGAACTCATCCTTCAAAACAAATGGTTAGCAAAACACAAGTATATAAGAAAATTCTCACCACTCTCTAAGTTTTTGTCACTCACACTCGTGTTTGCACACTTTATCTTGGCTTTTTCTTTAATGCTATCTCTTCCCTTTTTCCACTCTAGCTTCGATATAGTTCTTGAGCAACACTAGCAATCCAATCAAGCTTCTTTACTATAGTGAAATAGGAAACAATTCTAGGCTAGACTCAAGAGTCCAAAGAACAAGAAAACTCCAAGAAAAAACCTTGGAATTTTTAAGAGACAAGCAACAAAAGAAAATTTTTAGAAAAGCACAACTCAAATTGGAATTTAATGAGACAAATCAAGGAATACTTGTTGGATATAGGGGGAGCTGCAAGAAGATTAAAGGAAGAAGTAATTGGCTTGATTTTTTAGCTTTTCACATACCCAATCAATTTGAAGGCATTTGTAATTTGTCTAAGTGGTTCAAGTACATTGCCTTGTGATCCTTGTATTGCATATGCATTCTCATTAACATACATACATGTTTTTCATTAAAGCATTAAAGCTATTCAATCAATGATTTTAAATGAAGCAAAGTTCTCATGGTTATGTTTTTGGAAAAATGAAAACTTACTGCTTTAATCGATTACATAATGTTTTTAATCGATTAAAGGCTTTGCTCCAAATTTGGAAAATCCATGAAGAACATATTAATCGATTAAATAGTGCAATATGAAAATCATGCATCACTACTTTAATCGATTACCATGTTATGTAATTGATTATCTCAGTTCTTTAGTCTATTTGCATTACTGGTTTAATTGATTACCACAATCAGTAATCGATTACACAGGCCTATTTCACATTTTGAGCTTTACTGCTTTAATCGATTACCAGTCTTATGTAATCGATTATCGTCACAAATTATTTCACATACATGATGATTACTTTAATCAATTACATCACATATTAATCGATTATCTTGTTCGTGAAAAGTTTTCCAGAAAGCTCAAGAACATATTAATCGATTATCTAGTGTTTTAATCGATTACTTTTTGGTAAAATAATCAATTATACTATCGTTTTAATCAATTATATTTAGTTAAATCAGTTTCGTTTTAAAGCTTTATCGGTCTGCTCTTTATAAATAAGACATTGAACGAATTACTCTAAGTATGTGTGACTTACCCAAAGATTTCTAAGCTTTCTAAGAGTCCAAGATACTGACTTTTTCTGAGTGAGAAACACATCTTGTGAGATCAAGATTTATGATTTTTTGAGATGATGGAAAAGAGTTTTTCAATAGTTTTAATTCTAAGCATTGACTTTCATACAACCTGGATTGATTGATAAATTCATTCATTCATTCATACATTGAAGGATCACAGGTTGTATCTCTCTTGAATCTTTCTTTAGAATTTTTTGTGTATTAAAATTCTGCTGTGATATATCAAATTGATTCTTTCAAGCTTTCTAGAGTAGGGTTCTCTAGGGATAAAGATCTAAGTAGGGTTCCCAGGATCTTTGTGATTAGTGTTCTAATAGTGTTTTAGAATTGACATTATTTATCTAGGGTTGATAAAGATAATCACTTGTAAATTGCTTGTAAAGAATATTTTTGATTTAGTGAAAACTCTAACCTAGTGTTGGTTGGAAGACACTGGATATAGCCTCCATGTTAGTGAGGTGAACCAGTATAAATTGCTGAGTCTTTTATTCTAATTTTGTGTATCTTCCATTTCTTGTATTTGGGTAATCAAAATATTATTAGCAAAGAAAGTATTTATGTCATTGCATGCATAACAGGGTGGATCTTGATTGAAAGAAAAAATGTCTGGTTTTACAAAAGGTGATTGAGTGATACGATCCAAGTTTTAATTCTGCAAATTGTTTTTAAAGAAAAACTTTAAATATCTGTTTTAAACCAATTCACCCCCCTCTTGGTTTATTTGAAGTGTGTTCATTGTGTTTTCAATTGGTATCTAGAGCTGGTTCTTGAAAGTTATTCAAGATCACTTTCTTTTCAAAAAAAAATAAATACTACTCAAATCACTTTTAGAGAGGGAGCTTCTCTCGTCCTCCGATGTTGGAAGGAGAGCATTTTAGTTTTTGGAAAAATCGTATGCAGATTTTCATTCAATTCAATGATCCCGATGCATGAAATGCTATTGAAAAAGGTCATTTGGTTCCAATGAAAATTGTTGATAATAATTTGATTCCCAAATAATGGGATGAAATGACAGATGCTGAAAAAAGAGTTGTGCAATATAATTTTAAAGCTAAAAACATGATTACATCTACTCTTTCTTTAGAACTGTGAGATGCAGAGGTGCAAAAGAAATATGGGAAATGTTAGAGGTAACTCATGAAGGAATAGATAAAGTAAGAAGATCAAGGAAGCATGCCTTGATTCATGAATATGAAATGTTAAAGATGAGCAATACTGAAAACATATCTCAGCTGCAAACAAGGTTCACTCACATTGTCAACCATCTTCTTGGTCTTGGAAAGACTTTTGATGCTGAAGAATTAAACATCAAAATACTAAAGTGTCTAACAAGACCATGGCAACCAAAAGTTACAGCAATCAAGGAATCCAAAGATTTGTCCAAAATGTCCATCGCTGCATTTTTTGGTAAGCTTCTTGAGTATGAACTTGAAATGTCACAACTAACCAATGCAGAAGATGCAGATAAGAAACATAAAAGTATAGCCTTGAAAGCTGCATCCTCTAAAGTGGAAAAGGGAGAAGACTCAAGTGAAGAAGATGAAGATGACAACATGAATCTTATTGTCAAAAAGTTCAGCAAATTGATGAGAAGAAACAAGAACAGAAAGTTCACTAAGTTCAACAAGAAAAGTGACAACATCAAAAACAACAACACCTCTACCAACTTCACTTGCTTTGAATGTGGAAATCTTGGACACATTAAATATGAATGTCCAATCTTTTTGAAGAAGCAACAAGGTGAGACGAAAACAAAGAAAGAAGGGAAGTAAAGAAGGCATATATAGCATGGGAAGACAATGATTCAACAACCTCTGAATCATCAAGTAAGAATGAAGAAGCAAATGTTTGCTTCACATCCACATTAAGTGATGATGAAGATTTCTCAAGTACTGAATCTGAGGTAAATTCTGAATTTGATAATATTGTTCATGCTTTCCATGAGATGTATGAAAAGGCTCAAAGGCTTGCACAAACCAATAATAGGCTAAAAGGTAATCTCAAATGGCATGTTACCAAAATTGCTGAATTGCAATCTGAACTTTGTAATTTGAAAGAGGCTAATGAAAAACTTATTTCAAGTTACAATGCTAATGGATGTGTATGTGCCTTATCAATTTCAAATATCAATAAATGCAATCTTTTACAAAAAGAATTTGATTATTACAAAAAGAGTCAAGGTGAAAAGTACATGCTTTTACTTTCTTAAAATTCTTACTTGGTTGATCTTTTGAAAAGACTCTGTAGAGGAAAATGTAGTTTGAATCAAATGCTTGGTGTTCAAAAGTATGCTGGAGATACTTCTGGTTTGGGTTACAAACATGGATCAAAATCTTTTGGAAAAACAAAGTTTGTACCACCAAAACCGAAATATCAAATAAGCTTTTCAAAAACCAAGTATCATCATTTGACTCATTTTGAAAAAGCATCAAAATCTATTACTTGCAATTATTGCATGAAGAAAGGTCATACATCTATTAGGTGCTATGCTAGGAGATACTATGTGCCTAATGGTGAATGCATTTGTGTAACATCCTCAAAATTATATTATAATATGATGATATTTGGATACAAGTATATTTAAAAATGATGAAGTAGAAATTACAAAAATACCCTTGGATATTTTGAAAAATGACCAAAATGCCCCTAGGATGAATGGCAAAATTACCAATATGCCCCTAAGCCAAAAATGCTCAAATAACTTTAGAAATTTTATAGAAACATGATGGAATTATAGAATACACTTAGCAAACTAAGTATCAAAATATTTTATGACACAAAACTCTAGAATAAAATTTCTAGAAATTTTTCGAGATAACAACTTTAAGACCTTATTTAAGAAAATTCAAGCATAAGAAAAATATGGAAAAATGATACATAGAATCTATAGAATTATCTCTTAATTGTAGAATGTATAAACCTATTTAATAAAATGGATTAGTAATTTTGATGATCAAGAATAATATAGACCAATCAAAATTAAAATAAGAACAATCTTGTAGGCAAGGATGTGTATCATTCGATATAGAGTGCTTGTAAGAAATTTTAAACTATCATGGAAACCAATTTTTGAAGATATCTAGAGTTCTATTATATCATATGATTTTTAGGAGAAAGAATTCAAATTAAAATTAACTTTCTACAAGAAAAAGCCATGTAGAAATTATAAATGGAAGTAGATTTTTCCTTAACACCAAAAATAACATGTGATGGCATAAAAGGAAGAAAAATTTATGCTTCCACCCCCTAGGTTTGAAGAGCATGTTTAGAAGGATGTAGAATGACCAAGAAAATTCATGAATAAGCCACTTGTAAAGATAAGCTTCATGAAGAAAACAAGTGGTAGACACTTGGAACATGTATACAAGATAAGAAGAAAAATCTTCTCTTATCTCCTTTGGTAAATCACGTGGACAGATCTAGAAATTATTTCAACAATCCCAACGGTCAAAAGTTACATATGTGGGATAGTAGTGTACCTTTAAAATTTTAGGAAGATCCAACGGTTAAAAAATTCAAAATTATGATTTTATTAAAACAGGTTTTGTGATAAAAAGTGGAAGGACACTTGTATGGCATAGATGCAAAAGAAAGCAAAAATCTTATCTTGTTGCCCTAGGTGTCCACGTGAATGATGAAGAAGAAATGAGAAGCTTCATGAATTTGCCACCTAGAGGGACACTTGGAAGGAAAAGAAAGAAAGGCTTCATAAATTGGACAAGTGTAAGAAAGTAATCATGGCTTAGAAGATTTTTCCTAGAAAAGTAATGGAATCATAATGACTCTAGTTAGAATGGAATGGAATGGAAAGAAACTAAGTTAGGATGGAACCAAATGGGAATAACTAACTAAGAAGGGTAGAAATGTCCATAGCATTTTCCAGCCACTATATAAGGAGGTGAAGGGGTCATTTAGTGCAAATCATTTCCAAGACACTTCCTACACCTCTTTCACTTGAAATGCTTCCATTTCACCTCTTCCATTTCATTTTCCCTACATGAAGCACGAAATCTCTCCCTCATATCACCTTCATTTCATTTCATCTTTCTCTTTTAAAGCTTGAATCAAGTAAGAAAAGAAAACTCCACCATCTTGAAGAAATTTCGTGAGAAACCTAGCAACCTTAGGAAGAACTTTTGACAAGCTTAGTGGAAGGATATCAAGGCTTCATCTCTAAGAGAATTTCCCAAGGAAGGAAGGAAGGAAGGAAGGAAGCCATTTATCCATTCCATTCTCAAGACTCAAACTCACTTGAGGTAGGTTAAACTTAAATCTCTAATTAATCAATGGTTTGGATTAATTTGCATGATTTAGTAGGATAATTTATGGTTAACATTTAGGCTTGAAATTTCGTGATATTGAAGGTTGTTTTTTTTTATGAGAATATGTTGATTTAAACCATAAGATAGGTGTTGATTTTATACGCATAAAGATTTGTGATGTATGGAAGCCCAATTGATGATCTTTTAAAGGTGATTTTGATGATATTTTGGGCTGTCTGTTGGAAATGTTTTGATTTAAATTTTAGAAGTAGAGGATGAATGGTATGTAGTTAAATGGTTTAAATACTTGAATGATTCAATCTTGAGGATTAATCAGTAAAGATGGTAAGTGAAAGGAGAATCAAGATGCATACTAGGTTTGAATCTTTTCTTGTAAAGTTTTAAAAGGAATATATATTATTTATATTGAGGATTATTAGTTAGATTACAAACATAATTTTTTTCTATAATTCAAAACTATTCCCCGGTTATGTATAAAATTTGGTAACAATGTTACTTGATTAAGGTATGGTGGTGTAACCATACTTAAGATACATATTATGGTGGTGTAACCATACTTATGATACTTATATGATGAAAATATTTTTCCATAAGATAATATGTATTTTGCTTATAGATTTGATTTTTATTATGGATGGATGTTGATGTGAATAAGATAGGTGGATTCATGTTTCCAAGTTCCAAGTCCAGTACGAGGCTTTGGGGAAACAGAATCTAATGCTACATACAGTACGATATGTAGTACCCAGGTGCAAGGATATATGGCAAAAATTCATGCATGTTTGCGTAAGACTATAGCAGCGTCCACACTCAGTGTGGCCACATACAGTACGATATGTGGAGGCCATTTGCTCTGGGATAGTTCATCTCATGCATTCATATAATTGCATATTACTTGTGGATGTGTTTGATTATTTGAAAGATTTTACTAACCTAATAAGAGGATCAGGATTTAAGTTTTGCCTACTGAGAAATTTATTTCTCACCCTATTTGTTTCCTGTTTTTTTAGATGACAATGATGGACAGGTTCCATGAGGCCTTGGAGTAGTGAAGATATATAAAAGAAGTTATGAATTATGCTGGATTTTTTTGAGAAAAATAGTGTACTTGTATTATATGAACTTTTGTATCAGAGACATTGGCTATGTATATGAGTAACAAATCTATTGCAAATTTTACGTTTTAAAAATTTTACTATTATACGTTCCTTAGAAATTTAACCTTAAGTAACAATAAAAATAAGTAAATATTTAGGTCGTTACAATTTGGGTGCCTAAGAGAAAAAGGAATTCAACTAACCCCTATGGACCCAACTCACATTGGATACCTTTCTTTGTTACTTAATTTGAATTTTGCAGGTGTGTCTAAGAGCAAAATCATCACTATGGTATCTTGATAGTGGCTACTCTAGACACATGACAAGTGACATATCCATGCTTATAAATGTCATACTAAAAGATGGAGGATTTGTCACTTATGGTGATAATAACAAAGGGAAGATAGTTGGAGAAGGAAACATAGGAGACAGCCTCAAAACTATGATCAGAAATGTTTTATATGTTGAAGGCTTGAAACATAATCTCCTAAGCATAAGCCAACTATGTGACAAAGGGTTCAAAGTGTTTTTTAATAACAATTGTTGTTTGATTTGTGACAGTCAAAGTGGTGAGGTTATCCATGCTGGTAAGAGAAAGGGTAACATTTATGTTTTATCCATTGAGCATGCATTCATTCATAACACTAGCTGCCTTGTAAGTAAAACTGATGATACATGGTTATGGCATAGAAGAGCTAGTCATATAAATATGCATAACATGAACAAGCTTGTAAGAAAGGATTTGGTCATAGGCTTGCCTAAGCTTAAGTTTGAGAAGGATAAAATATGTGAAGCTTGTCAAAGAGGGAAACAAACAAAGAATTCTTTTTAAAGTAAAAATGTTGTTTCTACTTCTAGACCCCTTGAATTGCTTCATATGGATTTATTTGGTCCTTCTAGAAGCATGAGCTTGGGGGGTAACTTTTATGAGCTTGTCATAGTATATGATTACTCAAGATACACATGGACTTTATTCATAAGATCCAAGAGTGATGCATTCACAACATTTAGAAAGTTAGCCAAGATAATTCAAAATGAAAAATCTTGCAATATTGTTTCAATTAGAAGCGATCATGGTGGAGAATTCCAAAATGAATACTTTGAAAAGTTTTGTGAAGAATTTGGAATTAATCACAATTTTTCAGCTCCAAGAACATCCCAACAAAATAGTGTTGTGGAGAGGAAAAAAAAGATCCCTTGAGGAAGGTGCAAGAACATTTTTTAATGAAACAAACTTGGCAAAGAACTTTTGGGCTGATGCTGTAAGTACAGTTTGTTATACTTTGAATAGGATTCTCATAAGGCCTATTTTGAAGAAAACCCCTTATGAACTATACAAAGGAAGGAAACCAAACATATCTCATTTTAGAGCATTTGGCTGCAAGTGTTTTGTGTTGAATAATGGTAAAGATTCTCTTGGCAAATTTGATTCTAAAGCTGATGAAGCAATTTTTCTTGGTTACTCTTTGCAAAGTAAAGGTTATAGGATCTTTAATAAAAGAACATTGTGTGTTGAGGAATTTGTCCATGTCATATGTGATGAGTCTAACCCCTCCAAGGAGGATTTGGAGTGTGATATTGATGCAGGACAAATGGAAGAATTTCTGCAATTCAATGATCTAAATGAGAAAGAAAAAGAAGAACCAAATGATGAAGTGGAATAGTCAACTCCTTTACAAAAGCACAAGGATTGGAGAACAACTAAAGATCTTTCCCTTGACAACATAATTGGGGAAGTATCCAAAGGAGTTTCTACAAGATCCTCTTTAAGAAATCCTTGTTGTACCATGGCTTTTGTTTCATAGATTGAACCAAAAAACATTGATCAAGCTTTGTTGGATGAACATTAGTTAATAGATATGCATGATGAATTGAATCAATTCAAAAGAAACCAAGTTTGGGAATTAGTTCCTAGACCCTCTACTCATAAACCAATTGGCACAAAATGGGTTTTTCGAAACAAACTAGATGAAAGTGGCATCATAGTAAGGAACAAGGCTAGATTGGTTGCTAGATTGGAAGCCCTTAGGTTGTTACTAGCATTTGCTTGTTTAATGAACTTTAAATTGTTTCAAATGGATGTTAAAAGTGCATTTTTAAATGGCTACATTGAGGAAGAAATATATATAGACCAACCTCCTGGATTTATTGATTACAAACATCCTAACCATGTTTACAAATTAAGAAAAGCTTTATATGGTTTGAAACAAGCACCAAGATCTTGGTATGAGAGATTGAGAAAATGTATGCTTGACCTATCTTTCACAAGAGGTGAAGTTGACAAAACCTTGTTCATCAAAAAAAGAGGAAAAGATATCTTGTTGGTTCAAATTTATGTGGATGACTGTAACGCCTGGCCACTTGTAGGATCAACGACTGTCCCCACATACCAACACAAGACTTTTCAATGTGCTTTGTCCTCACTCACACACTTCCTGAGAAACTTCCCAGGAGGTCACCCACCCCAGAATTGCTCCAAGTTAAGCACGCTTAACTGTGGAGTTCTTAAGTTATGGGCTACCGAAAAGTAGATGCACCTTATTGGTATAGGTAGTACCTATTAAATCCTTTAAGTTATCCTCAACTGTACAGTCCCATACCTGCACAGCCTCTGGATCCCTCTCGTTCGAGTGTGTATTCGATTCATTCATGTGCCCCTTCCACTGGAAGCCTACCAGAAGCCGCTCCTTGTTCGTGCCTCATTGCACCGGCGATCACTCCCTGCCCTCGTCAGCCCGGGATGTTACAATGACATTATATTTAGTTCAACTAATCAACTTGTGTGTAGAGAATTTTCTGTCTCAATGCAGGTGAGTTTGAGATGTCAATGATGGAGGAGCTCACATTCTTTCTAGGACTACAAGTCAAGCAATTCAAGAATGAAACTTTCCTTAGTCAAGCCAAATATTTTTTGGAAATGATCAAGAAGTTTGAAATGGAAAATAGCAAGGATGCTACAACACCAATGGTAACATCTACCTATCTTGATTCAGATGACAAAGGAAAAAGTGTTGATGAGTCCAAATACAGGGGAATGATTGGATCTTTGTTATACTTAATTGCAAATAGACCTGACATTATGTTAAGTGTATGCTTGTGTGCTAGATACCAAGCAAATCCCAAAGAGTCTCATCTATCTGCAGTCAAGAGGATCCTCAAATATCTCAAGTCTACACCAAGAGTAGGACTTTGGTATCCAAAAGCTGAAGCTGAATACATTTCTGCTGGAAGCAACTGTGCACAAAGTCTTTGGTTGAAGCAACAACTTCAAGACTTTGGTGTTGAAATACAAGAGATACCCTTGCTGTGTGATAACATGAATGCCATCGACATATCCAAAAATCCGATTATGCACTCAAGGACCAAACACATTGAGATAAGACATCACTTTATCAGAGATCATATCCAAAAGGGTAACATCAAAATTGAGTTTGTTGAAACTAACAATCAATTAGCTGATATTTTCACAAAACCTTTGGCTAGAGATAGATTCTTTACACTTAGAAACATGCTAGGAATTCTTGATGAGTCTAGTGTTTGCTAGCATGCTAGTTATGTGCTCATTTACATTATTAATTGGCTTTTCATCTCAAATGATGGAAATTTGAAATTTGCTGCATAATCACTGTTGAATCTAATATATTGACTATTATAATCGATTAAGCATCGTAATAATCGATTATTTGATCCTTAAATGCCTTTGAGAAAAAAAATTGAGCTTATGTAATCAATTACTATGTCGGAATAATTGATTATTCTTTGTTTAAAATGACTTCAAAAAATAAGTTTCACTGGAATAATCGATTACGACATCGAATTAATTGATTACACAAGTAGAAAAAGCATTGAACAAAAAAAAAAAGCTTTCACTGGATTAATCGATTACATAGTATCATAATTGATTACACTTCATCTTCCTGAACAAAAAACTTTCACTGGTTTAATCGATTACAGCCCTTTGCAGAAACCATTTTTGCTTACAAACTAATCGATTACGAGCTTATGTAATCAATTATTCATGGAGTTACTGCAACATCTACAAGATTTCTTGGAAATTTAAATTGCCCAACTGCCACCAAATTCAGAATTTGAAACTTCTGAGCTTTTATGTTAATGGTTAAATTCAAAACTGCAGTTACACTTTCAAATTTCAAATTTTGGAGCCCAAAATTTCTATAAATACAACCTTAGTGGAAGAAATCAATCACACCATTCTCTTCTTCTATCTTAAGCCTAGTTGTGCTTTACTCTTCTTCTTAGTTTAAAAACCTATCCATTTAGTTTCTTCTCCTATAATCATTATGTCTACCCCTAAGATCAAAAACCTCTAAGAGAAAGAGTGCTGAAACTTCTAACCCTGTTATGGATAGATTAGATCATTGGTTTCCTAGTGAGCATGAGAAAATGAATTACCAACAGTTTAATGCTGATCTTGATAGTTTTGTGGTAGTATTCATAGACAACATTTTGGTGTACTCTAAGACTAGAAAAGAGCATGAAGAGCACTTGAGGATTGTGCTCCAAACCCTTAAGGATCGACAACTTTATGCTAAGTTGTCCACGTGTGAGTTTTGGTTAGAGAAAGTGAGTTTCCTAGGACATGTGATATCCCAAGGTGGTATAGCTATAGATCCTTCTAAGGTAGAAGCCATTCTTAAGTGGGAGAGTCCTAAGTCTGTGTTTGAGATTAGGAGTTTTCTAGGTTTAGTGGGATACTACCAGAGATTCATAGAAGGTTTTTCCAAGTTAGCCTTGCCTTTGACCAAGCTGACTCGTAAGGGTCAAGTTTTTGTGTGGGATGCCCAGTGTAAGCATAGCTTCTAGACCCTCAAGGAAAAGTTGACAACTACACTTGTGTTAGTTTTGCTAACCCAAGAGAACCCTTTGAGGTGTACTGTGATGCATCTGAAAATACAATGAATATCTAACCAAACAAACCAAGAGGGGGGGGGTGAATTGGTTTTTACCTCCTTAAAATTTTCTTACAAAAACAATTGTAACAGCGGAAGAATTTTATTTGGATCGTATCTTTAAACAAAAACCAAATCAGAAATCAATCTTCTCCAACAATCAATTAAGTCTTGTGCAGTCCCAAAGTCTAAATAATAAGCAGATTGAATACAAAAAGAATTCAATGAAACATAAACTGAAACTTTAGATGCACAAAAGATTTATATTGGTTCACCTCTTAACCCCGGAGGCTACATCCAGTTTTCTTCTAACCCAAACTAGGTCAGAGTTCCACTATAACAATTTTCTTGTTCTTTACAAGCAAATAACAAGGTCTCTTCTACCTACCCTAGGCAAAAATCAAAATCTACTCCCTAAATTTTTCAACAGACCAAGAACCAGAGATCCCTTCTCTATTCTTCCCCTAGAAAACCCTTTCTAGACTTGCTTTAAAGAACCCCAAAAGTTATATGGAAAATACACAAAGTTTACACAACAAACAATAACAAACACAAAAGCTTAAGGTTCAAGAAAGGTATCACCTCATGTTCCTCTGCAACTAAAATGATATGTACGAATTAATCACCCTGAGATGATATCTAACATGCTTTCTTGAAACTTCTTTTGTCACTAACTTGCATGAATGTTCAACCCCAATGAGTAAAATGACTAAGCACACATGTAGACTTTTAACTCTTTTGAATCATTCTCTAATTTCTGACTTTCAATGTTTTTAGAACTCTTTAGAGAATATAAAACACAAGGTATGCACGAGTACTCTTTTTCTGGTGTATATTTTTCAAAGACACAGCTTTCCTATTTATAAAAAAAAAGCAGATTTAACTAACTGTAATCGATTATTTCGTTATAACAATCGATTATTTTAACTATCGTAATCGATTATCTCGGCCATATAATCGATTAATTTGTTCATCACAAATCTGGAAATCTTGAACGAACAAAATAATCGATTATTTACCAATATAATTGATTAAGCCAGTGCATGACTCAAACTTGACAATGCAGGTTTAATCGATTACATTTATCTAGTAATCGATTATACCAGTTGATCATGCTATGCTATATTATGCAGATTGCTTATGTAATCGATTATTTACCCAGATAATTGATTATCCAGTGAGTTCCCAAAACTGTGCTAAGCTCATTTAATCGATTACAAGATATTGGTAATCGATTATACTGTTCTTAAGTCATTTTCCAGAAACTCAAACAAGCTTGTAATCGATTATTCTGCTCATGTAATCGATTAAAGCAGTAAAAAACTCTTTTACACTTATCTAAATGCATCTGGGAAATCCTATTCTTTTGCATATACTTATATGATTAAAACCTATGACATGAGTGTATGAATGCATGATTTCTCTTAAAAGCTTCAGAGGAATATAAGGATTTAACCTATGAACCAAGCTTTCACAAAGATTACATATGCCATCATATTTGAGTGGGCATGCAAAACATCAAAACACACTTGCTTCCATTCTTGAATCTTTGCTTTTGCTGCTTGATTCTAACAGCATCAAAAATGGGTTTAGGAGGAGTGCTGATGCAAAATGGCAAAGTAGTGGCCTATGCTTCTAGATAACTCAAGACGCATGAAAGGAATTATCCTACCCATGATTTGGAGTTAGCCGCTCTAGTGTTTGCTTTTAAGATATGGAGGCACTACCCTTTTGGCTCTAAGTTTGAAGTGTTTAGTGATCAGAAGAGCCTTAAGTATCTATTTAGTCAGAAGGATTTCAACATGCGTCAGAGGAAATGGTTAGAGTTTCTTAAGGATTATGATTTTGAGCTTAGTTATCATCCTGGCAGAGCCAATGTAGTGGCTGATGCTTTAAGTAGGAAACTCTTGCATGTATCTGCTTTAATGGTTAGGGAGTTGGATCTCCTAGAACAGTTTAGGGATCTTAGCCTTGTGTGTGAGGTTACCCCTAATAGTGTGACATTAGGAGCTTTGAGGATAACTAGCGGTTTGCTAGGAGAGATCAGAGAGGGTCAGAAGTCTGTTCCTTTCTTGAGGACTCAGTTAGAAGCCATAGCGTCAGGGAGAGAGAGTAGATTTAGTGTGGGACTAGATGGAGTCTTGAGACTTCAAGGTAGAATCTGTGTGCCCAATATACTTGAGCTTAGGAAGATGATCTTTGAGGAAGGACATAGGAGCAGTTTGAGCATCCACCTTGGTTGTAACGACCCGCCTCATCGCTACTGTATCATACTCTTTAATCACATTTTTAATTGTAATTTATATTTGAAAATCCCTTTAAATTGATTACAAAAATAGTAGTAAATTTCACACGTGAACTTAATCAATATCAATAATCAAAACACGTATAATCAATGTTGAAATACCTCATAATATATTTATCTAACATAATTTGGAGTGATTACTAAAAACCATGTCTAAAATGTACAAAGTTTTCAAGAGAAACAAGGGATTAAGTGACGGGAGTGTAACTACCAATATAATGGGGTGTACCAATACAATCATGGACAACCCGTCCAAACCACTTCACCAATTCATCTTGTAATGACTAGTCATGATGCATGTTCCTGACTTCTCTCAATCAATGCAATGTGGTACCATCCCGGACAATAGGCCAAATCCATGGTACAAATGATTCCTGCAGCTCATCGAGGTCACTCTGTTGTGCACAGGTCTCACTCCCCCATAGTGATCAGCCAAATGGGTGTCAGAAGGCTATCCCTACAGCAATGGCCCCCC